>JAMCCL010000233.1:0-51372 GCA_024516035.1 Bactericera cockerelli
TCCTAACTAAAGAGTGGGGTTATTGCCTATGGCAATCTCTTCCACCCAACCCTTATAAATATAACATATTATAAATAATACAGAAACCGGAGCATAATGATTATTTATTACCTACTTATTATATTTTCAATACCATTTGGTGGCTCAATTTGGAGAGCAGTGGATGGAATTTGCTTTATTTAGTGGACTGTATTTTTTAAATGGATGTTGAAAGATAGGCCTTTAGGCTGGTCTTAATTTAATTACGAAAAGGGGTAGTTTCCACCAAAAAGACACACAGAAAAAGGCTTACCTTGACGGTTGGTCCGTTGGTTATATCAAATGCACACGAGTAGAAAATAATGACCGCGTACTAACTATCCCAAAAGAACCCACAGCGTAAGAATGAGGATGAAATGAAAAATGAGACGCTGGTCCCTACAAAAAACTTACGACCCTTTTGGCGAGCTGTTTTCAGTAATTTGCAGGATGAACTTTTGGGCTGAGGCTGATGGTTAGCACTAAAAATGTCGATTTGTTATCGACTTTAAGAAATCACAATTTTACCAAAAATTTCTTTAGTTAAGAAAATAATGAGAGCAAGATTTTTAATTTTACTACCTCGACGGGATCTAAAAATGCTACTGAAAGTTCTCGTGATTCGAGAAAGTTCGGAAAAATACCGAGTTGGTTTCGGCAGTTGAGCACATTAACCCTTGATGGGAAGTTAACTCAATTATTATTAACCTTTTATTGTTCGGCCGGAACACCATTATTATTCAGGTATGTTTTGCTTACCTAATTTCAATCAGTATGAACATTATACATTTTTAATCAACTAGATTTTTTTTTTTTTGCTGTCCAAATTACAAGTACCTATCTACTATTTATTGAACATTTTATAACATTTCGAGAAGTATCGATTTTTTGGAATAGATCTCAAAAAATGAGTTTGCGTTCCCTCTCTGGATTGCCAGTCCAATCCTCTGCATCAAGAAGAACTTTGATCTGGGATCTGCAAATGTACCAGATGTGTTCCGTAACCATGGAAACCTGTTCACATACCGAATGTGTTCCGTAACCATGGAAACCTGTTCACATACCGAATGTGTTCCGTAACCATGGAAACCTGTGTGTCCACAGAGTATGCATCGTCGGCATGGTCTCCGCCAATGAGGAAATGTCCACCCACCTGCGTCGTGCCTCCCACATGTCCAGGAGTGCACTGGAGGACGTGTCCACCTTTGTGAACAACGCTCAGGTAGACATCCATGCGGTGGTCATGAACTCCTATGACTTCATCTTCGCCAACATTGACGACCATTTGGAACGTGAGTAATGAGTCGGCATATAAAACCAAAAGGGTCAAAATACATATAAAATCATAGAGAACAAAAACTTCAGGGATTTTTCCCTCGAAGAATCCCCAATTCCCCACATGATTTTTGGGTGGAAGAGATTGCCACAGGCAACATTGCCAACATTGACGACCATTTGGAACGTGAGTAATGAGTCGGCATATAAAACCAAAAGGGTCAAAATACATATAAAATCATAGAGAACAAAAACTTCAGGGATTTTTCCCTCGAAGAATCCCCAATTCCCCACATGATTTTTGGGTGGAAGAGATTGCCACAGGCAACATTGCCAACATTGACGACCATTTGGAACGTGAGTAATGAATCAGCGGGTCAAAATACGTATAAAACCATAGAGAACACAAACTTCAGGGATTTTACCCTGGAAGAATTCCCACATGATTTTTGGGTGGGTTGGGTGGAAGAGATTGCCACAGGCAATAACCCTGCCCTTTAGGTAGGACATTAGCTTTATTCTCTTTTTTGCTCTTGTTTCTTTGTTCAATCTATTTATTTTTTCTTTATAATTTCATTGTATTTTACAGTATATATTTTAATTTGTCTTACCTAATAAAGCATATTATAATAATAATAATGATTTTAGTACAAGTGCTGTCCCAGTTATTATTATTTGTATACATACATTTTTATAGGTACAGTAGGTAAATATCTTGAACAGGCTAGGTATGAAATTCATTGCCACCTACAGGCTGATGACTTGGTGGACTTAATTATTGGTCATCAGCCTTTTGATTTTGTATATCATTGTTCATTTACAATAATTATCATAATTAAATCTATTTTATTAGCAATTATTATTTTGAGAGGATATGAAATGAAATGTATTTTACCTCCAAAAATGTTCAAAACTGTTGCTTATCCTCTTTGTTTTGTGGAAGAGAATGCCGAAGGCATTATCACCGCCCTTGATCAGGCTTTGTTTATATTTATTTCTAACTTGTTACCATGTTCATTGTATATAGAAGATGTAAATAAAGCTTGATGCAAATGTTTATGATTTTATGAATAAATAAATAAATAAGTTGAGAAGTTTTACAATTTCTTTTATGTTATATTGTAATGGGAATTTATATTTTTTTCATTAGGAATTTATAGAGTCGTTGTTTTATTTTACACCTCAGACGTGGAAAAACCTGTTAGGAGCTCCAATCCAGAAGGAGATCGCTAAAGAAACGGGGATAGACGTTGCACTGGTGTCACTCATGGAAGTAGCATTGGGTAAGTCTTGTGGAAGTAGCGTTGGGTAAGTATCATGGAAGTAGCATTGGGTAAGTCTTATAGAAGTAGCATTGGGTAAGTCTCATGGAAGTAGCATTGGGTAAGTCCCATGGAAGTAGCATTGGGTAAGTCTCATGGAAGTAGAATTGGGTAAGTCTTATAGAAGTAGCATTGGGTAAGTCTCATGGAAGTAGCATTGGGTAAGTCTTGTGGAAGTAGCGTTGGGTAAGTATCATGGAAGTAGCATTGGGTAAGTCTCATGGAAGTAGCATTGGGTAAGTCTCATGGAAGTAGCATTTTGTAAGTCTCATGGAAGTAGCATTGGGTAAGTCTCATGGAAGTAGCATTGGGTAAGTCTCATGGAAGTAGCATTGGGTAAGTCCCATGGAGGTAGCATTGGGTAAGTCTCATGGAAGTAGCATTGGGTAAGTCCCATGGAAGTAGCATTGGGTAAGTCTCATGGAAGCAGCATTGGGTAAGTCTTGTGGAAGTAGCATTGGGTAAGTCTCATGAAAGTAGCATTGGGTAAGTCTCATGGAAGTAGCATTGGGTAAGTCTCAAGGAAGTAGCATTGGGTAAGTCTCATGGAAGTACCATTGGGTAAGTCTCATGGTAGTAGCATTGGGTAAGTCTCATGGAAGTAGCATTGGGTAAGTCTCATGGAAGTAGCATTGGGTAAGTCTCATGGAAGTAGCATTGGGTAAGTCTCATGGAAGTAGCATTGGGTATGTCTCATGAAAGTAGCATCGGGTAAGTCGTAGAAAAAAGTGAGTTTAGACGGTAGAACTCTGTGCTACTTTGGAAAACAAGTACCTAAGAGTATCGTTCGGTCATTCAAAGACAGACACATTAGGTTTCATCAAGATGATACAGAGTTATAAACAACAAAACAACATAGGTACCTAGTGTACCTACATAATATACTGAAGAGTTTTTTGTTTAAATACCTAATTGAAGATTTAGTATGGCTATTTTAAGTATACATAATTATTACGTAAATGACAGCTAATCATTAGTGGTCTTGTTTTTTGGAAAAATTAATATAGGTAGGTATGTATTTACCAACTGTTGTGCATCAGGACGAGCCAACGTAACTGAAGTTGTCTGGAAACCATCACTCCCCCCCCCCCAGCTTTAGCCATGCTGGAAAAAGCAACGTTCATTGTTTGTTTTCCTACAAAGCTCTTTTATTTTTCAAAAACCTTTGTTTGTTCGATGTTCTTTGACATAACTGAGATCTAATTTTCATAAATTGACGGGGTAAACCCATGTTTAGGGTAAACCCATCTAAATTATAATACTTCGAAATGTCCTCCTCTTTTTAAGAAATCAAAAAACTCTCCGAAAAGATCGGCGCCCTGCTCGATGACTGTCAATCCTTCAAGGACAAAACCACGGAGGTAGAGGACAAACTCAAGGACGTCCGCAGTCAGATCCTACTCTTCAAGAAGCAATGCCCGGAGCGGGAGAGAATGCTGTGCGAGACCATTGAAGGGGACGGGCTGGACATTGGACTCCGTCTGGGCGCCATATTACAGGACAGGAAACTCCAGAATCTGAGACAATGGGACACGGATATGCTCATTTTGGATGTGCACAAAATCCGAAACGAATTTGTAAACTTGCCACTGAAAATCGCCAAAGATTCGAGGGAAAAGCGGACAGGTGACACACTCAAATCATTCAGAATAAAATTATATACCTACATAACCTTTGTTCTTCCCGGCCCCTTTTTTGGAATATTCAGCTAGGAGACCACGCAACAGTGGATCACAGAAACCATGCAGTTAGTGAGTTTAGTGACAACTTGACTAGTCTCTAGGAAATCTGAATGCGATTTCAATTTCTTGTTTCATAGATGTTGGAATTTATGGTAGCCAAAATCGCTGTCTGAAAGTACATGAACTACATGGGAACTAACTTTACCGTTACTTTACAATGTGCTGCGAAGTCTCATTCTTTGTATAACGCGTTGTTCACACCCAGGCCATGGCATTTGATTGTGTTTGTAATATTTCCAGACGTGAAACACGAGTTGATAGTTCTGCGTCGCATGCTAGAGGACGCTGTGTCGGCGGTGAAGAAGCTGTCCAAGGATCTGACGCAGAAGATTTTCCTCAGCCAGAGGAAGGTGGAGGATTACTCGGATCTGTTTGACAGGGGCGACTTCTGGAGATGGACTGTAGGCATTGGTGAGTGGAGGGGACTTCCTTACATTCCTTACCTTGGACTGTAGGCATTGGTGAGTGGAGGGGACTTCCTTACATACCTTGCCTTAGACTGTAGGCATTGGTGAGTGGAGGGGACTTCTGTAGGCATTGGTGAGTGGAGGGGACTTCTGTAGGCATTGGTGAGTGGAGGGGACTTCTGTAGTCATTGGTGAGTAGAGGGGACTTCTGTAGTCATTGGTGAGTGGAGGGGACTTCTGTAGTCATTGGTGAGTGGAGGGGACTTCTGTAGGCATTGGTGAGTGGAGGGGACTTCTGTAGGCATTGGTGAGTGGAGGGGACTTCTGTAGTCATTGGTGAGTAGAGGGGACTTCTGTAGTCATTGGTGAGTGGAGGGGACTTCTGTAGTCATTGGTGAGTGGAGGGGACTTCTGTAGTCATTGGTGAGTGGAGGGGACTTCTGTAGTCATTGGTGAGTGGAGGGGACTTCTGTAGGAATTGGTGAGTGGAGGGGACTTCTGTAGGCATTGGTGAGTGGAGGCGATTTCTCTAGGCATTGGTGAGTGGAGGGGACTTCTGTAGGCATTGGTGAGTGGAGGGGACTTTTGTAGGCATTGGTGAGTGGAGGGGACTTCTGTAATCATTGGTGAGTGGAGGGGACTTCTGTAGGCATTGGTGAGTGGAGGGGACTTTTGTAGGCATTGGTGAGTGGAGGGGACTTCTGTAGGCATTGGTGAGTGGAGGGGACTTCTGTAGGCATTGGTGAGTGGAGGGGACTTCTGTAGGCATTGGTGAGTGGAGGGGACTTCTGTAGGCATTGGTGAGTGGAGGGGATTTCTGGAGTCATTGGTGAGTGGAGGGAACTTCCTTACATTCCTTGCCTTGGACTGTAGGCATTGGTGAGTGGAGGGGACTTCCTTACATTCCTTGCCTTGGACTGTAGGCATTGGTGAGTTGAGAGGATTTCCTTACATTCCTTGCCTTAGACTGTAGGCATTGGTGAGTGGAGGGGACTTCCTTACATTCCTTGCCTTGCCAACTTTTCCTGACCTCATTGACTCTATCACTAGTAACGTCATGTTCGGAGGTTTGAGTCCTTAGCAAATATTTAGTAAAGCGAGTTCGATTAACTTTATGATATCACCATTGCGATCTTACACAAAATATATTATATGATGTGCATAAGGTGAAGAGTTTCAACCTCCTAAATTTATCAATCCTTGCAGATCTTCTTTCCTTTCTTTATCTTATGGACAAGGAAATTACTTATTTTGTTTGCATTGCTGGACTTACAAATTAGTACTTACAAATGCTGGACTTACAAATTATTTAATGGACAAATAATTATTTGTACATTGAATAAGTTTTTACATTAGACTTGTTAGGGCCACATCATGAAATAATATTAAAGTTAATCTAAGCCTAACACGCCTTCTAGTTGGAGTTTTAAACCAATCACATCGCACTATAGCCCGAGTTAAGGCATTGTTTCGACTTAGATTATATCTAATCTTGTTTTATAATAATAAAAATAATATAATATAATAATAATAATAATATCGCCTTATTTATACTGCCCGATTAAGACTATTAAAGTCTCATTATTCCAGCAGTAAGCCCAAGACATATTATTATGTGGTAAAAATCCCAAATGGGAGGATAACTTGTCATGTCCCGGCCGGGTTTCGAACCCACGACCTCTGGAATCTCTGGATTCACAGAGTGCCGCCTTTACCACTGAGCACTGAGCTACCGGGACAGTGGGACTGAGGGACCTTTGTGTCTTGTGGTTCCCAGGCTGCAGCCTGCTGGTCCTGCTCCTGTGGACAGTCCTCATCACCGGCGTCTGTTACTCTTGCTGTGCTGACAGCTACACCGCCTCTTCCATCCTCTCCTTCTACATGGTCCTGCTCAGTCTGGTGTCGCCGATCCTCTGGGGGGGAATCCTCTTGCTGGTCACCCTCGCAGGTAATGTCACAAAATCAGAAGTGATGAGTTCTTGGGAAATTAATTACTTTTTACTTTTTTTTTTTTTGGTGTTGGTGTTGTAGTGGGACTTTCAAAAAATCCCGTCTTATTGCACATCTAGACTATAAGACAAAGCTACCTACCAAATTTCAGCTTCCTAGGACTTACGGTTTGGGCTGTAGAGCGATGATCAGTCAGTGGTCAGACTGGTCAGTCAGTGACTTTGACATTTATATATATGTATTAAGATATTGTGTCTGATATTAGAAATTTGCATTAGATACATTTGGATACAAGCGATAGAAAGAGGAAGAGAGATTGCTCACTTAGGTTTGAGAAAAGGCAATGTACCTAATGCTTTTGATCAGGGCTTCTATCATTCGTTAGTAGTGAAAGAAGAAACATTTTGAAGGAACCGAAAGTCTACACTCCTTTTCATCGAATTAATATCAGGTTTACATTCAGTTAACGCGAGAAGAAAACTTGGTATAGTGAGATCAAAACATGTCACTTTCTCATTTTTCCACTTTTACGGCAATCAAATTTCTCAAGAACTTTACAACCTTGAAAAACTGGCAATAGAGTAGAAGTGAAGAAAGGAGCAGGCGAGTGAAGTGTAGGATTATATTGCAGCCTACTTTTCCGCAAAATTTGGTCGAGGGAAAATATTTGGTGAAATTCGAAGGTCAGGTAACGGACTTGTAACTTGGAGGTTGGTGATTTTATTCTATAAAGTATGTCTAAGTAATTTTTGACATCATTCTTGTGACTATCAGAGTTAATGAATATTTGTTACCGTGTTCAGGTCACGTAGACTTGGCCCTCGTTCCAGAAAGCATTGTCACTCTCATAATTCCCAAATCTCCTTTTAAACCGTCACACAACGCACTCTGATTATTTTACTTGAACCTAACCAACCAGAGTGCGTAGTGTGACGGTTGATGGGGAGATTTGGGCATTATGAGAGTGACAGTGCTTTCTGGAACGAGAGCCTGTATTCTCCTATTGTATTCTCCTGTCACGGTACTACGATACAACTTACAGGACTCAGCAATTTTACTGTTGTACGGATTATACCTCAGTTACCATGGTTACAATTTTTCAGGCCACGTGGACCTGATCCTATGTTCGCCCCTCACTGCGGCGCCAGATTACAGGGTGCTCAGTAAGTTTGTGGACGACGGCGGAAGTGGCAACTATTTCTTGTCATCCTATGTCTACAATAACAACAGCTTCAATGTGCCGCTCAGAGAACTTCTGAAGTAAGTTATTCCGTTTCACGCCATCATAGTTATAATTAATTGTAGTCAGTGATGACATGATAAGTGATGTTAGATCGATTTTGAAGAGAGTTTTTTCTCTGTCAGGCTATTTAAATTAATATTGACAGTAAATTGAAGACCCCTAGAACCTTACTAACCCTTTTCACTATTTGTCGTTAATTTTTTCATGTGACTTGTATACATAACTGCCTCTTTCTTTGTATAGGCGTTCTTCACACCTCAGCCGAGGTGTTTGATTATGTACAGTGAGCATCTTTTTTCTTTTTTCGTATAGGAAAAAATGAGGATTCCTATGTACAAGACCAAGTAAAAATTGAAGTATGACTATGAATTCATGTCAACTATGCAAAATTTCATGGTTTACAGTGAGTGCGCTCAGAACAGACCAATCTACGACGTGGTCGATCTGGGCTCTATCTTCAACGTGGACAAGCTGAGCGAGCAATCCAAGTGGTCAAAACTGAATCTCATCCTCGATGATTTCCACGTCAATGTGTCCAACCTTCAAATCTCCACGCCTCACCTTAACAACCAGCTCTTGCAGATCTCGGTCAATCTGGACATTGACTTCGCGCAGCACAGAGCTCTGGTGAGTTGGGATTTAGAAGAAGTTTAGTGAGTTCAAATGTGAATTCGATACACTTTCTCATAATTTACTATCTTTGATGTCCGCAAACTATATTTTCAATAATCAAAAAGAAAGTTATCATAACTCGCTTTACTAAATTTTTGCTGTACTTAGGACTTGAACCACAGACCTACAGGATGCAAGTCCGCCGCCTTATCGATCAAGCTACTGTGGTCAGTTGCAATAATCAATAATATAATACACCATCATCCAACCAGATATCAATAATGAACCATTTTATAGTCCACAGAAGAATCATCCTAAAAGGAAGAGAATGCCGTTGGCATTAGCATCGCCCTTGATCAAGTTTTATTCTATTAATTTCATTTTCTATGTATTGTATATATTATATGTAAATATAACTTGATCCAATATGTTTAATAATAGAAAATGACGCAGTTGGAACCGCTCCGTCGAACGACGAGACTAAATTCTATATTCACATCACTCATAATAAACCATTACCAATTGATCTGATCACAATTATTACTATCGAAATCCTGGTGATGTTTTGTGTTTGTTTTGCAATTTTTTTCTCTTTATGATTTACGACACTATATTAATTCTCCATCGCTGGGTTTCAGCTCACTGGAGAACTAACTAGGAAACATGTCGACTCCTTCGCAGACCAGTTGGAAAACATCGCCAACCAAATCAAAGATCTTGCAACCGTTTCGAGGCTCGAAACCTTAACCACCCGCATCAAGCGAATCAGTGTGGTTCATTTAGAACCGTTGGAGAAATTGAAGGTAGATAGCAACAGTGTTAATTATAAAGCAAGTGTTTGTTACCTTTGTCAAGAAAATGCTGCAAATATTGTCGATGCAAAAATGAATATTACTAAGACAGTAAATTAATTCTACAAAAAATTTTTTTAGTGGTATATCAATAGTTATATTTTCACAATATATAAAACACTTCTCCGAGGACATCTTCCCGAGGCAGTGTGCTCAGCACTGAGGCAACATCACTTCTCTGAACAGCGAAACTAAGCCGTTGCCTGAAATATTCCCCGGTGCGTCTGTCCTTCGTCTCAAGGACCAAGGTTTTGGATATGCTTTTAAACATTTGGAAAGTACTTGGCCCAAAAGAGCCCAAGGTTTCAACGGCGAAGGGAATGAATTGAATACCACAAATTGGTAATGTGTGATTCTACACCATGGTTTTTCCTTTCTTATTGATTCCAATAATTTATATTTGTACACATACTTGTTCAAAGTAAAAATACAAATCCAGTAACGGTGACTTTTATATAATTAATTATGAAAATGGCTCTCATCACTGAGTTTAGAACAGGGAAATGTCACACACAGCAGAAAATGAACTTTCAAAAACTTCTTGACAACTTTCAGGAGAACCTCATCTTTCAAATGACAGCTCTCGAGCTCTCCACAGTTCCTCTGCACCGTCAGTTGAACCAGAGCATATCCCATCTGAAGACCATCCAGTACTTTGTGCGGGAACATGCTGTAGACATTGCCACTACCAACACACAATCATACATCGCAGAAATCAAGGAGCAGGTAAGAATAATCAATCAGTTGAACCAGAGCATGTAGAGCATATCCCACTTTAAGACCATCCAGTACTTTGTGCGGGAACATGCTGTAGACATTGCCACTACCAACACACAATCATACATCGCAGAAATCAAGGAGCAGGTAAGAATAATCAATCAGTTGAACCAGAGCATATAGAGCATATCCCATTTGAAGACCATCCAGTACTTTGTGCGGGAACATGCTGTAGACATTACCACTACCAACACACAATCATACATCTCAGTAATTAAGGAGCAGGTAAGAATAATCAATCAGGGTGAAACAGAGCATATCCCATCTGAAGACCATCCAGTACTTTGTACTGAAACATGCTGTAGGAGTAGCTAACAAAAATCACAATCAACATCTCTGAAGTCATGGATGAGGTGTGAGTATTGATGTATAGAGAACAGGAAGAACAACCTGTCCAACAGACATACTCGTAGCTAAAGCACTTTCAAAGAAGAAAATTTTCACTGTAAATTTCTAAATATAAACAACGGTTTCGGTCCTCAAGAGGTAGGGATTGGCTTAACACCTGTTCTTTGTCTCCCTTTTACTTCCGAGAAATTTCTAATATTAGAAATCGGAAGTATTGTGTTCGTTTTTGTAAAAAAAAAATATTTTTTTGCTCCGATTTCAATTTTTTTCAGATTTCTGGACGTTTCATAACCTCCTGAGCAAATTTGGTTTTGTGTCTGTCTGTCGGTCTGTCGGTCTGTTAAAACGATTCCTTGTAACGCGCAAATCTCAGAAACTACTCGACCGATTTTGATGAAATTTTGCACACATCTAGGAGACATTCTGTAGATGGTCCCAATTTAAATTCATCGAATTTATACCAGCGGTTCTAGGTGAAAGAGCCCATGCGCCTGACCACTAACTTTTTACTTAAACGCTTATATCTCGTGAAAGGTACACCCGATTTTAATGAAATTTTGTGTGTGTATGCATATAATTGTTTTACATAGGCTATTTATATATATATTTTAAATTATTATAATTAGACTCTGATATTTAAGAAAATCCGAAATTTTGGACAAAAAAGTCAAAAAATAAGGACCACGACTTGCCGATACAGAAATTTTTGTGGAATCTAGAATGTAGAAAAAACGATTTTCTACCAAATAAAACAAATTTGAAGAAAATCGGTGCAGTCGTTTTGGAGATACAAGTAATTTAGTATAAAATCTCAAAATTGGCACGTGTTAAACTGTTAACAATGTGAAACAATCACGAGGAAGTATAGAGTCCATAATTGGCAGTGTTTTTTTATTTAATATATCTCCTGCCGACTTCTCCAGGTGATGGATTACCGCAAGTACATCAGTCACGCCATGCGAACCACGGTCGGGCGGTGTCACCAAATCCACGTGGACGCCCGGGAAACCACGTGTCTCTTCTGCACGACGAGTTTCAACATGCTCAACATGTTCTGGCTCTGCATGCTCCTAGCGGTGGTCACGTTGTACGTCTGCGCGTTCGTGGCTCACCGGTTAGTCATCTGTTTGAAGAAGCAGCTGCTGAGCAACATCACGGTGAGCAACGGTCACGTGATGCGGGGAGGAGGCAGTGGGTGGAACACGCCGCGGATATCAGGGGAGAGGAGTAACTGGTGAGAGAGAGGAAGGAGGTGAACATGGCACATCCACCAGACGGGGGAGAGGAGTAACTGGTGAGAGAGAGGAGTAACTGGTGAGAGAGAAGGAGTAACTGGTGAGAGAGAGGAAGGAGGTGAACATGGCACATCCACCACACAGGGGAGAGGAGTAACTGGTGAGAGAGAGGAAGGAGGTGAACATGGCACATCCACCACACAGGGGAGAGGAGTAACTGGTGAGAGAGAGGAAGGAGGTGAACATGGCACATCCACCACACGGGGAGAGAAGTAACTGGTGAGAGAGAGGAAGGAGGTGAACATGGCACATCCACCACACAGGGGAGAGGAGTAACTGGTGAGAGAGAGGAAGGAGGTGAACATGCCACATCCACCACACAGGGGAGAGGAGTAACTGGTGAGAGAGAGGAAGGAGGTGAACATGGCACATCCACCACACAGGGGAGAGGAGTAACTGGTGAGAGAGAGGAAGGAGGTGAACATGGCACATCCACCACACAGGGGAGAGGAGTAACTGGTGAGAGAGAGGAAGGAGGTGAACATGCCACATCCACCACACAGGGGAGAGGAGTAACTGGTGAGAGAGAGGAAGGAGGTGAACATGGCACATCCATCACACAGGGGAGAGGAGTAACTGGTGAGAGAGAGGAGTAACTGGTGAGAGAGAGGAGTAACTGGTGAGAGAGAGGAGTAACTGGTGAGAGAGAGAGGAGTAACTGGTGAGAGAGAGGAAGGAGGTGAACATGGCACATCCACCACACAGGGGAGAGGAGTAACTGGTGAGAGAGAGGAAGGAGGTGAACATGGCACATCCACCACACAGGGGAGAGGAGTAACTGGTGAGAGAGAGGAAGGAGGTGAACATGGCACATCCACCACACGGGGAGATGAGTAACTGGTGAGAGAGAGGAGTAACTGGTGAGAGAGAGGAGTAACTGGTGAGAGAGAGGAGTAACTGGTGAGAGAGAGAGGAGTAACTGGTGAGAGAGAGGAAGGAGGTGAACATGGCACATCCACCACACGGGGGAGAGGAGTAACTGGTGAGAGAGAGGAAGGAGGGGAACATGGCACATCCACCACACAGGGGAGAGGAGTAACTGGAGAGAGAGGAAGGAGGTGAACATGGCACATCCACCACACAGGGGAGAGGAGTAACTGGTGAGAGAGAGGAAGGAGGGGAACATGGCACATCCACCACACAGGGGAGAGGAGTAACTGGTGAGAGAGAGGAAGGAGGGGAACATGGCACATCCACCACACAGGAGAGAGGAGTAACTGGTGAGAGAGAGGAAGGAGAGGTGAACATGGCACATCCACCACACAGGGGAGAGGAGTAACTGGTGAGAGAGAGGAAGGAGGTGAACATGGCACATCCACCACACAGGGGAGAGGAGTAACTGGTGAGAGAGAGGAAGGAGGGGAACATGGCACATCCACCACACAGGGGAGAGGAGTAACTGGAGAGAGAGGAAGGAGGTGAACATGGCACATCCACCACACAGGGGAGAGGAGTAACTGGTGAGAGAGAGGAAGGAGGGGAACATGGCACATCCACCACACAGGGGAGAGGAGTAACTGGAGAGAGAGGAAGGAGGTGAACATGGCACATCCACCACACAGGGGAGAGGAGTAACTGGTGAGAGAGAGGAAGGAGGTGAACATGGCACATCCACCACACAGGGGAGAGGAGTAACTGGTGAGAGAGAGGAAGGAGGTGAACATGGCACATCCACCACACGGGGGAGATGAGTAACTGGTGAGAGAGAGGAGTAACTGGTGAGAGAGAGGAGTAACTGGTGAGAGAGAGAGGAGTAACTGGTGAGAGAGAGGAAGGAGGTGAACATGGCACATCCACCACACGGGGGAGATGAGTAACTGGTGAGAGAGAGGAGTAACTGGTGAGAGAGAGGAGTAACTGGTGAGAGAGAGGAGTAACTGGTGAGAGAGAGGAGTAACTGGTGAGAGAGAGGAGTAACTGGTGAGAGAGAGGAGTAACTGGTGAGAGAGAGGAGTAACTGGTGAGAGAGAGGAGTAACTGGTGAGAGAGAGGAAGGAGGTGAACATGGCACATCCACCACACGGGGGAGAGGAGTAACTGGTGAGAGAGAGGAGTAACTGGTGAGAGAGAGGAGTAACTGGTGAGAGAGAGGAAGGAGGTGAACATGGCACATCCACCACACAGGAGAGAAGAGTAACTGGTGAGAGAGAGGAAGGAGGTGAACATGGCACATCCACCACACAGGGGAGAGGAGTAACTGGTGAGAGAGAGGAAGGAGGTGAACATGGCACATCCACCACACAGGGGAGAGGAGTAACTGGTGAGAGAGAGGAAGGAGGTGAACATGGCACATCCACCACACAGGGGAGAGGAGTAACTGGTGAGAGAGAGGAAGGAGGGGAACATGGCACATCCACCACACAGAGGAGAGGAGTAACTGGTGAGAGAGAGGAAAAATGGACACAATACTTCCTCGTGAATGGTAATCAAAATTTTCAATTTTTACTACCCCTTCAATCAGAGATTGTTTACTGAATGACTTGTATTTACAAGAGTGCTCAACCGATTCTTTTCATTTTCTATTTTCCAATATTAGAAATTCATCTCAAGTAATAGGTAAACAACTGCGTGTCTTTTTGACACTTTGACGTTTTTAATAAATATCAAGAACAACAAAAAACTGCCAGCCAAACTATTATAAAGTTCTATAATTTGGAGATTAATTTTATTCAAAATTACGATATCCATCCACTTTACAAGAGAAACCTACAAAAAGTAAAAAATACGCTTTTGATTTAATATTTTGTTTTGTTACAATATGTTGCTGTAACTTTTGATTTGTAAATATAAAATAAACTTCAATTTATTCACAAGACTATTTTATTTACAGAACAAGATAATAGACAACCAAAATTTATGCTAGACTCTGGAAATAAAAATGGTTTCTGTGCAGAGAATAATGAGATAAATAATGAAACAATTAATAAAATAACTAACTCTTTGTCTTCTAATCTAATGGCATTTGAAAAAGAAAAGGTTTTTAAGTATGTGTTAGCCAATGCCTTGCGATTCGAGCCTGATAATGATGTGAGTGTAAGTACTTCAGTGTGAGTACGGTTTATACTGAAACTGATTATACTGAATATCCAATACATTATGTTAGTTTGGATCACAGGACCACACCCAATAAATTGATGTATTTATTTTATGTTGCTATTCCTACCACGTGTAGTAATGTCAGTGAAGATGATGTTAATAGTGTTAATACCTATTAGCAACCCAAAATATCTTCTTTAAAGAAATACTTACTACTCTTACTTGTCCTATTTGAACATGAAATTATGGTCTTTTGTTATCAAATATGTATTTGAAAAATATTGATTTGATTAATATAGTTTTATAATGTACTAATCATGTGATCTTGTTCATACCATTATATAATAAAAAATCTGGCTCCTAAACGAAGAAAAAAATAGATAATTTTTCAATCAATAAACAATTCTTGTCTAATAATTCAACAAATTGTCTCTAACCTAATAAAGTAGATCACAGAAAGAAAGCGCGACTAAAAAATATGGCAAACTTAAACGATACAATAAATTTACTTTTCTCAGAACTTAGAACATTAAATTTTTTAGAAGATCATCTACTTATGTACAAAATGTGATAGTATAATGAAGGTACAGTTTGTGCAATCCTTTTATGAAAGACCTAGCTTGTCCGGTAAAGTTACCTTCCTTCTTTTCAGAAGGAAACTATTCAGACTTGAAAACTCAAGAAGGGAAAACGGAACATGGTGTTCAATGTAAACGTGTTACATTTACCTAATTATATTTTGGGACTCTTAATTTAATTAGAGTCCATCAATAATAATAATATTTAATCATACTATCACTACAATAATTAGAACAGTTACCTTTCTATAGACTATTGTGTAGAGTAAATCAGAATGTTGAAACTGTGAAACGAATAATACGAATTTAGTTAAGATGGGGGAAAAAAAACGATTGCTTTTAGTATCACTTTGATTTGACAAACAAAGTTTTAAAGAACCAGTATTGTTATTTTTGTTTTTTTAATTTATGAATTTTTAATCATGTTTAAAAAAAATATTACCCTACAGTAATTAAGTGCATTTAACTCGGTAAGATTCTAATACAATTATTAGCAGGTACCTACAAAAGAAGCACCTTTATAATATCTATGTCAAATCGTGCCATAAGTTAAGTGCATCTGGCACAATTTGAAGGATCTAAAATCCTAAAAAAATATTGACTTTTAAGTTACATGTAATGAAGACGGGTTAATAAATGTAATTGAAATTGCACTATAAGGACTATAAAATTTCTCATCATATAGCAAGACCAACCAATACAAAGTATATCTGATCAATTCTTTACCTTCAAAATATTCATTAGAAGAACCTTTGAATTTATTGGCAGGTATTTTTAATATTTAGTGTATACCCTCACATTCAACTTTAATGACGGTCAACCACAGATTTTTCTTCTCACCGAAATTAGAGTTCCTACAGAAAATCCATCATAATGGACTTATGATTATTTGTAAATAGTAAACTACTGTTGGATTTTATTAAGAACCATGGATAAATAAGTAATGGAAAACTCGTAATGCCTTACAACTGCCCCGTAAAATCGGCCATCTGAGTTAGTTAGAGGAAATCACAACAATTCTGTGAGAGTAAAGGGACTCTTTAGTCTCATTCTTGCAGTATAAACAGAGTATTGCATTGTAATAACAAATTATTTTTTCTTTTTTCAATGCTTTTGAAGGTAATAACGGTAGCCATTTTGGATAGTTTGTTATGGGACAGATTTATTACCCATGAAATATACTTTATGACATCTCCTTTACTTCTTCCTCCTTGGTAAGAACAGGCACAAGTCTTCTTCTTCTAGACTGCTGGAATAATGGGACTTTTCAGTCTCACCTCGGCAGTATAAACAAGGTAATTTCTATTCTATTCTATTCTTCGGTAACATCACTCCTCCTCTTCGGTAACATCACTTCTCCTCTTCGGTAACTGCTTCACTGCCATCACTCGCCCTCCTCGACCACTAGCTGTCAGTGTGTTCCTGCGAGTACTTGAGAGAGGACGAAGAGTTGCTCAGTCCGGCCGGAGTGCTCTTGGTAGTGACGTCATTGGCGCTGTACCTGTGTCTCGAGTAGACGTTGTGACGGAGCCCGAGCCATTCTAGCACCCGGAGCTTGTTCTCTTTGACGAAACTCTCGAACATGTCTATCGGATAATCTGTCTGGGTGCTCTGGGAGACGCAGTGAGCGCATCTGTGGAGGAAAAGAGCGTAGAGTGGATACAGTCGAATTTATAAAGATTCCATTCATCAACTATTAATTTACTGTTCTCTTTTCTTGGCTGTATGGAATGACTCTTATCAATGCCAACAAAAAAAATCTTTCACTTAGCCTTTCACTTTGATCAAACCTACCTGGGGTCGGCAAAGGACCTCGTCCTCATAGTTGAGGTTGTTTGGTTTAGGGACTCCTACTTATACTATTTTACGGCTGGTTGCTCTTCCTAATGCCAACCATGTGAAAGGCTCCAACGATTTGTGTTACTCTCTTTTGGTCTGACATGGCTGGTATTGTATCTGTTCAACGTTTCCCACCCAGAAAAACAAGATAATTATCTACCATCAATACTCTGCCCACCTTAATTTTTAAGGGCTGATGAAAAAATAAAAAAAAATAAAAAAAATAACCGACCATCTTTGAACAGGGAAAGAAAACTAAAGTAGCTGAATTTCAACTCTGCCACAACAACTATTCTCTCACCTCTCCTCCATGCTGTCCCAGCAGAACATCTCCGGTGGGTGGGAGGAGCTTCGCTGTAGCACCGCCCTCTGTTGAGGACACTGGGCGTGGGGAAGGTTGGGGTTGGAATGGGCGGGAAGTGGATAGGGGTAGCGGTTGGAGGCCACGTTGGAAGATGTGGTGGCCAGCTCTTGCAGCGCTTGAATGGCGTTGCGAACCTGGGAGTGGGGAAAGAGTAGATAATTTCATTGAGAAGAGTTTTCTTAGCGCTTAGACTGCTTATATTACCACCAGTTGAATGCAATTGCAATAGTCATTGCATTCAACTCTAAAATGTGAGGATTCAAACACTCGTGATATTGGCCGTTGTCAGCCCAACACAGACTGATCGCGAAATAGTGTAGCTGGTTTGTGACTTTCCAAGGAATGGAGCCGATGATAAAGAGACTGTTGTGGAGAACAGAATAAAATAACAGTCACTCAGGTCAGTAATAATAATGAGGCAGGGATACTTACTTCTTGGCTGAGGGTGGCCACCAGTTGAATGCAACAGTCATTGCATTCAACTTTAAAAGGTGAGGTTTCGAACACTCGTGATATTGACCGTTGCTAGCATGCCAGCCCAACCCAGACGGATCGAGAAATAGTGTAGCTGGTTTGTGACTTTCCAAAGAATGGAGCCGATGTTAATGAGACTGTTGTAGAGAACAGAATCAAATAACAGGTCATTCAGGTCAGTAATAATAATGAGACAGAGGTACTTACTTCTTGGCTGAGGGTGGCCACATGATGGTGCAGGGAGGTGACTTGAGTGTCCAAACGATCAACGCTTGATTTTTTCTCCAGTTCACCTCGTCTGAACCTTTCAGCAGCCCTGTGAATATTTAGGAGCAAGTTTGAATGGAAGTGCTTGAGGCAGATTATAGATGAAATAGAGAAATCCATCTCCATGGGCAGAGATGATAAAACACTGCAAGCGTTGACACGATGGCAGGGATTTTTTCCCACAATATGAGATTTAGCTCTATTTGAATAGACGCAAATGTGCCTTCCAGGTTTTGTCTTTCGTTGTTTTGTTTTCCATTGACTTGACTATTTCCTACTTTTATCATGTATACCATAGTAAATCATGTATAACAATCCTACATTTTTTCTGCAGTTCCACGAAGTAAGAAGCAACTTTATACAAGGTACAGGTAACGAGATGTAGGGTTTCATATGAAACTCCCCTTTACAAACATTCTCAAATTCTCAAGTTAGATTTGTAAACCGAGAGCCACCGCAAATTTTCTCTCTTTGGTATCCTTACTCGGCACCAAAGGTGAGGTTCATGTGACATCCTCCATCTCGTTACCTGTAATCCATTCTGAACTCACCTCATGTTAATCTTGGTATGCCGTGGGCTATTGGACATTGGAATGTGGAGGGGAGATCGAGAGGGGGGTGAAAGAGGAGAAGTTTCCCCCTCTCCCAATTCATCATCTTCGTTGATTGACGGGAGAGTGAGTGAGGGTAGTCCGATGTCAGACTCCTGAAATGAATAATGTCATTGAAGTTTCCTCGACGGACAAATAAAATGAAAAAGTTAAAGTCCGGGACTTGAACCACCGACCTCCAGGTTACAAGTCCGCTGCCTTATCGATCAAGCTACAGAGGTCGGTTGAAAAAGTTAAAGTTTTAGTACCTATTCTTCTGAGTGGTGCAACTAGTACAATTGAGTAAATTAAAGTTCATAGTTAGCCAGCGTCGATGGCATGTTGAATACACCGGTTCCCTTCAGAACACCGAAGTTAAGCGACATCCAGCGAGGTTAAGACTTGGATGGGTGACCATTCAAATTCTATTTCTCGTGACGCTGGCTTTTCCCGGCCCCACTCAGGCTGGGTGAGGTCAATGTGAGTAGCAGGTTTGTGAGTTTCCTGCGAATGGAGGGTAAAACCCCCGTCGTGATATGACCATGGCAGTTGAAAGCGACGTTAAACCCCACTTAAAAAAAAAAGTTCATAGTTTACAAGTTAAAGCACAGAGAAGAGATATGAACCAGATGAACCTCCTTTGAAATATTAAACGCAGGTAGCGCCAGTACATCAGTTCCTATAAAATATTTCCAAACAACCTTATCCAAGATAGATCAGGCTCTTTTAACTGTCAGTTAACCTCAGTCACAAACCCT
The DNA here is from genome assembly GCA_024516035.1 of Bactericera cockerelli. Taxonomy (NCBI): domain Eukaryota; kingdom Metazoa; phylum Arthropoda; class Insecta; order Hemiptera; family Triozidae; genus Bactericera; species Bactericera cockerelli. The sequence goes on from JAMCCL010000233.1 coordinate 19,747, forward strand.
GAAACAAGTGAAAGTCATGATATGACCATGCAGTTGAAAGCGACGTTTAACCCTCTCAACCCGACTTTTGCAGCGTATAAATTTTATGATTTTCTCCATTGGATCTTATTTATTGGGTCATAAATAAGAACTGTACAAAGTTTGAAGATTTTAGCTTTTGCTGTTTTTCCGGAAAATGCTGGGATAATAAGTCCCAGCCGTATTCTTTCGTGGGACTCTATATCCCAGCCGTATTCTTTGGTGGGACAGTATGTCCCATTAGTATTTTTAAAACCTGTATATTGGGCTTCAAGAATAGTAATTACAACATTTAGAGCTAATTTTTGGTATCATTTTTTTTTTGTTGTAAATCAAAATGAAAATAAAAAAATAACATGAAAAAAAAAAAACTCCTGGTCTAAAAATAATTTCACGAAAAACTACTATTGGGTCAAACAGTCCCGCGTAAAAAGTACTGATGGGACAATAAATCCCATCATGAACAACGATTGGGTCGTAGTATCCCAGGTGGTCTCAAAATAATATACTACTGGGACAATATGTCCCACCAAGAAGTCCCTCCTTATTCCCCTGAACAACTTGAGCTAGGTTATAGATATTACATTGGAAATTATTCTAAACACAATAAAACACTATAAGCACAATAAATAACTGCATTTCTGCAATTAGCTTTAATGGATTTGAAAATAATTAGCACATATGTAATTATTTTGAGATTCGACACACCTGCTCTGTGCACTTGCTGAAATCAAACTGATCTGGAGGGAGAACTAGACATGGTATTAAAATGAAACTTGGTCACGTGACAGAAAACAAGATACATGATCAAACAACACTGAGACCGGTGTTCTATTAGTCGTTTTGGGACATATAATCCCACTTGAACGGGAAAAGCTATCTCTGGGACGTATAATCACATTAGGGTTGAAAGGGTTAAACCCAAATTAAAAAAAAGGTAAGTCAGTCGAACCTAAATACGTATATAAGAGAAATTAAGGGAATAGATTTTTTCTCTTATACCCAGGTTCCTCTCATGAAGAGGTTGTTTTCCTCTATAGAGAGCTAATAATAATAATAATAAATTTATTTGGTTTTCAATAATCATCATTCTTAAAAGTTCCGCTAAGTACATTTGTACTTTTCGGGAGCTTCGATGTTCATTTTCTTGTTTACTTTTTGATTATCATTTTGATCTTAAATTTCGTTATTGTTCAATAAATACTTTTTTATTTCTCTTTTCATTTTGTTCTCATCTTCTATTTGTTTCATCTCGTTTGGTAAGTTGTTTAAAATTGTTGTTACTTGATATGCTATGGTTGATTTTCCGTAGTTGTTTTTAATGCTTGGTGTCTTGTAAATAAATTGTGTGTCGTGTATTGTATGCTGTTTCATGTATTTCTCTGTATTGATCTTCATAATAATGTTGTGTCAGTAATGTATATTTGTGTAGGTTTTGAATATTTAGTATGCTGTAATTTTTCATTTTTTCATTTCGTTGTGTTTTGTTAGTGTATGGATAAAGTGTTGCTTTTAATATTTTCTTATGTGCTGATTTTACAGGTTTCCAATTTTCTTCTGTGGTAAAACCATAAGTACCAATACCATATCTTAGAACTTGTTCACATACTGCTTTGTATATCATACATTTTATATTTAACGGTATTATTTTTTTAATGAAATGCATTTTATAGGATATCATATTTAATTTGTTTTTAATATAATTTGTTTGGGATTTCCACTTCATATCTGCATCAAAATGAATTCCAAGATATTTCATTGATTTTTCGTTCTTAATTTTCATACACGAACAGTTATTGTAATTTGAATCAATGCTAAATTAAACCTGGAAATTGTTCTCTTATACCCAGGTTCCTATCATAGAGAGGTTGTTTTCTTCTATAGAGAGCTAAATTGGACCTGGAAATTGTTCTCTTTTCCCAGGTTCTCTCATAAAGAGTTTGTTTTCCTCTAAAGAGAGCTAAATTGGACCTGGAAATTATTCTCTTTTACCCAGGTTCTCTCGTAAAGAGGTTGTTTTCCTCTGTAGAGAGCTAAATTGGAGATCGAAACTGTTCTCTTATCACGAGGTTTCTCTTATATCCAGTTCTCTTATATCCAGATTCGACGGTATTTGGCTTTCGTTATGGATATCTACTCCACTCCAGTCCACAACAGTTTTCGACAAGAAAAGAGAGGGAAAATGGAAGAAATACAAAGTAATACAACATATTTTATTAACATTTTTACCTTGAGCAAAAGGAGATTTCCTTAGCTTCTGTGAATGGGGTTGGACCCCGTAAATTCGTAAAAAAAAAAAAAAAAAAAAAAAAAATTACCTCCGTTTCATAACCTTCCCGGATGTTGTGCGTCATGTCGTGCTGAATGTCGTGCGCAAACTCCACCTGGTACTCTTCCACCCAACCCTTACTTACCTCTGCTTCATAACCTTCCCGAATGTTGTACGTCAGGTCTTGCTGAATGTCGTGCGCAAACTCCACCTGGTACTCTTCCACCCAACCCTTACTTACCTCTGCTTCATAACCTTCCCGAATGTTGTACGTCAGGTCTTGCTGAATGTCGTGCGCAAACTCCACCTGGTACTCTTCCACCCAACCCTTACTTACCTCTGCTTCATAACCTTCCCGGATGTTGTACGTCAGGTCGTGCTGAATGTCGTGCGCAAACTCGACCTGGCACTCTTCCACCCAACCCTTACTTACCTCTGCTTCATAACCTTCCCGGATGTTGTACGTCAGGTCGTGCTGAATGTCGTGCGCAAACTCCACCTGGTACTCCGGGTAGAGTCGCAGCACATCCACCAGACCCACCACATTCACGCTCTTCAGGTCGCAATAGGTGAGGGCCTTCACGTCGCAGGAAGACTTGACAATGGGGTCCCCGGCGCCTGCACCCGCTCCCCCACTGGTCCCGTTCTTCTCTGAGAGCCACATGGAAATATCACAGCCGACCAGGTCTCCCTTACCTGCGGGTTGAATAATAATATAATAATAATAACAGTGTGCAAATGCGGCCGTGGGAAATATTCCCAGTCCCTAAAAGTGTTTTCCCACCTGATTATGACGGGAACAAAAAAGGGAATGGCTCATTTTAAATACTGTCCTGTTTTACAATTCACTTCTAAGAGTTTAATAAACATAAAATAATAATAATAATAACACTCTTTAGTGGAGGGTAACAACCAGGCGAGGTTAATGCTCAAAGCATTTTCTACCACCTAACGCTCAGAGTCTTATTATTGCGTGGTCAGAAACTCAAATTAATGAGGAAAAATTCATGCACTGGGTGGGATTCAAACCAACGGATCCCTACGCTACGTGGGTTACCAGACTAGCGCGTTAACCACTTTACTACCAGTGCAAGTTAAATCAAAGTTCAGATGAGATTTCAGACTCGGCCGTTTATTGCGGTCAATTATTATGATGGGTATGATAGACAAAATTATTAACAAACATAACAAAGACAAAAATAAAGTCAATTATGATGGGTATGATTGACAAAAATATTAACAACATAACAAAGACAAAAATAAAGTCAATTATGATGGGTATGATTGACAAAAATAATGTCAACTTGTTCATTAACGGAACGACAAAGAATATGTAGGTATGTATGATAGATAAAATTATACAATTATTAAGCTGATAGATGTACGAGTTCTTGGTCAAAACGAGATAGTAACCTGTTCTGTTTTTCTGTTGTTACCTAAATAAACTGATTAACACCCACCAAGAAAAATCCAGGTGGGAAATAAAATCGTCACTAGCTGCCAATATTGGTCACTTCCCCTTCAAGCTCTCTAAGATTGTATAAAAAAAGTGACCGATCATAATACTTCTTTTACCTTATAGGTAAAGGTAGATAATGTAATGTAAAATGTAAAAAGCCTTTATTTGTACAATTAAATTTACACACAACATAATTACATACTATATGGGCATCTTGTACAAAATCAGATTAATATCTGATTAGATAAGAGCAAGTAATAATTAATATTGGTAGATATGTTGGTTGAAAGTTACCCAGAATTGCGACCACCATTCCGTTCTGAACCACCTCCATGGATCCGTTGCACAGGTAGTAGATGGAGCTCAGGTGGTCGCCCTTGTGAATCAGGTACTCGCCGGGAGCGCAGAAGTGATCAATCACAATACTTCTTTTACTTTATAGGCAAAGATAGCTAATAGCAAGTAATAATAATTATAATTGGTAGATATTTAGTTGGTTGAAAGTTACCTAGAATTGCAACCACCATTCCGTTCTGAACAACCTCCATGGACCCGTTGCACAGGTAGTAGATGGAGCTGAGGTGGTCGCCCTTGTGAATCAGGTACTCGCCGGGAGCGCAGAAGTTGTTGCGGATGTGGAGAGACAGCAGCTTGAGACAGCCTTGGGTGGCGGCCTCGAAGATGGGAAGCTGCAGGATCTCGCGGTGGAGATGCATGGAGACGTCCCCGCGGAGCTCTTCGGGGAATTCCTTGAGAGTCTGTGTCCAGAAGGAAGTTATTTAGATTGTTCTAAATAAACGAGTTCTCTTAAGGAATATAATAATAATAATAATGCTTTTTCTTTGTGTTATTATGTCACAATTTTAGTGGGTAGCGCAGAATCATAGGACTTTACCACTTTAATTTACCATAATTTGTATTATTTTTTTGCCTAAGATTCTGCCACTGGTCGCTGCTTCACATTAAAGCAGCTACTCATTTTTCCTCACGAGGTATAAGTGGACCCCGAACATCCAAGTACAGAGCAGAAAAAATCCTCCCCCGCTGGAAATCGAACCCAGGTCACCATGTGTGCAATGCCTAGTGTGCTAACTCGCTCTGCCACAGTGACTACTAGAAGGAAGTTATTTAGATTTTTCTAAATAAACGAGTGCTCTTAAGGAATAACGTCAGAGAATCTATCCCGTCTTTGTTATCCTCAAGAGAAGTGAGAGTCTGTCCAGAAGGAAGTTATTTAGATTTTTCTAAATAAACGAGTTCTCTTAGGGTATAACATCAGAGAATCTATCCCGTCTCTTTCATCCTCAAGAGAAGAAGGGGTGGATAGTGGATAGGGATGCTCGAATAGGGGTAAGACATCCCCGCGGAGTTCTTCGGGGAATTCATTGAGAGTCTGTCCGGAAGGAAGTTATTTAGATTTTTCTAGACGAACGAGTTCTCTTAAGGAATAACGTCAGAGAATCTATCCCGTCTTTGTTATCCTCAAGAGAAGAAGGGGTGGATAGGGATGCTCGAATAGGGGTAAGACATCCCCGCGGAGTTCTTCGGGGAATTCCTTGAGAGTCTGTCCAGAAGGAAGTTATTAAGATTTTCATAAATAAACGAGTTCTCTTAGGGTAAAACGTCAGAGAATCTATCCCGTCTTTGTTATCCTCAAGAGAAGAAGAGGTGGATTGGGATGCTGGAATAGGGGTAAGAACAGGAAATTCCAAGATGTGTGAGACTGTGGGTTGGACTCCACATTGACAATCAGGGGGAGCTTCTTTTATCGTTTTTTAATTAGGGCCTAAAAGTCATAAGTGTTAGGCTATAAGTCTGATCAGTATTTCTGATTTGACAATAAACCTTTGTTAAGATTATGCTTGTACTTACTTCATGAACGTCAATGCCGTGACTCAAGGACCACATGGTCTGGAAGTAGTCCTGCATCCTCTGCTTCAGTTCCTTCGGGATTTGGTTCAGGGTCAGGAAGTCCTTCAGGTCTCTCCATTTGGTCTGGTAGAGAGACCGCCGGGAGTACATCCTCTGGATGATGGCGGTCACATTACCGAACACCACAGCGTGCATGAGGGCTGAGGAGGAAGAATTTTTTTTTTTACAAAAGGTAAGTGTGCCCCGGAACCGCTTTCGCATTACCTCAGGGCACTTTACCTTTACATCCATGCCATTCCGGAAACGGAAAATTTCGGTGAGAAATTTCCGCTCCGGCCGGGATTCGAACCCGCAACCTCCGGGTCAGTAACCAATGCTCTTAACCATTGAGCCACGGAGGTCGGAGGAAGAAGTAGAAGGTGAAACCGTGCTCGTCCAGAAGGAAGCGTTTAGTCGAAAATTTTTTAGAAAATTTTGGACAGTAGAACCTCGATTATTAATATGTAAAATTAGGATTGGGAGCGAGAGCGAGGGTGAATTTAATAATAGAGAGGTGAAATAGAGAGGGAGAAATAATAAAGAGGTGAAATCATAGAGGGTGAAATAATAGAGGGTGAAATAATAGAGAGGTGAAATAATAGAGGGTGATTTGATTTGATTTGATTTTTTTTTGATTTGATCATTTGATTTTTTCTTCAATTTTCCCATTATTGTTTGTTTGATACAATATATGTTAGCTGCAGAATTGAGTTTATTTAACGGGTTGTGCTCCAGTGTATGAAAGATAGCAAACAAGACTACGAGTATTGTGTTTAGAAGGAGGTCCATAAAAAATAAACATCAAGAAATTTTTAGTAAATATTAAATAATTTTCGCCAAAACTTTCCAGTTGGAAACATGAATCACTTTCAAGAGATAGCGACTTGAAAGATTTTATCTCTAGTAGTCATTTTCGCCGAAACTTCCTGCGTCTTACCCTTGTTTCTTAAAGTTGTTTAACTTAAGTGAAATTATTATTACACTATTTGCAAAAAGTTTTCGAGTTCATTTACTTGTTTCGCAAGTGTGTGTAGCAAACTTAAAAAGGAAATACATGCATAAAATATATGAAAATAACTAAATAAGTCTTTATAAATGCTTTCTGCAACTTCTTCAAAAACTTTGTAGTTTTCTCATTTGTTCTAAATGTTCATTTAATATTTAACTTTTATTACCTCGTCTTTGCAACTTGTCATAGTTTTGTTTTTGAGAAGAACTTTCCTCAGAAAATGGTTATGAGTGGAACTAGAGAGCGTTACGTAATTTCAAATTAAAAAAGAAGAACTTATTCACCCCATTCACATAGAACTGTGGCTTTCTTCTGACAATGAGTTTATAAGCTATAGGTAACTGGCATTTTTTTGGTAGTTTCATGGTTTACCTTGATGGATGTGCTTATCACACAACTCTCAACCACTATTGAATAATTTCGTAAGGTGAAGATTCAAGATAGGTATAAGAAAACAGCACCTTTTACCTCTTGACAATTAGTTTTAATGAACAAGAAATAATACTACACTTAATTTAGCTAAATTTCAAACTATCCCGCTAGCTCAGTGGTCAAGGCGTCGGTCTAGAAATCCAGAAGTCGCAGGTTCTAAACCTATCCGGAAAATGACAAATTAGGGATTTTGACCACATAATAATAAGTATTGGGCTTACTGCTGAAATAATGGGACTCATTAGTCCTAATCGGCTAGTATAAATTTATTAAAGGTGATATTTATTATTTGAAGTTAGTTTTTTGATGATGCTAGGTACTAATGCTAATTTTAGTAATAAAATAATAAATCCAAATTCATGAGCTCACCTCCTATGAGCATCGTACAGATGCTAAAGATTTTCTCGGCGCTAGTGTTGGCGGAAACATTTCCAAATCCAACACTGGTCAGGCTAGAACACGTGAAGTAGAGAGCGGTGATGTAGGATTCGCGATGAGATATCTCGGTAACGTTTACCTTGAGGCGTTCGGCAAGCGTGTGGATCCACCCTGTATACAAACAAATAAATTTCGAAATTAAACACCAAAAAACGATCGTTTTTTTTATATTTTTTTTTTACTTTTACTGCTTTTACAGAGTGCCCTTCAAGTACAGGTTAATGACGCCAGTCGTTGTTTCAATTTTGTTTAGTTGTGGTTTTGTATCACAATTTTAATGGGTAGGTATTATAGAATTACGAACACTTAAGAACATAATTTGCATAAGTATTAGGTAAATCTTTACTTGCTCGTAATGGCGCCACTGGTCGCTATAAAATTAGTTAGGGCCGAATTATTATAAAACAGAATTACATTGCAGATAACCTAGATTGTCCCTCAAGTCGGGCTATAGTGCGCTGTGATCTATGATTTTTTGAAACTCCTATTTGAGGGAGGGTCTGGCTTATCCTAAATGTATTCCTGTTTTATAATTCGACAATTAGTGTTTTTTCCTCACGAGGTATAAGTGAACCCCTCATATTTAAAGGCAGAAAACATTCTACTTTGCACCGTGCGTTACTCCTGCCGTGCCTTAGAGACTCAGCCACAATGAGTTGGATGACTACTAACATGTATATGTATAATATTAAATGAATAATATTTTCAGGCTATGTTAATGTTAGTGTCTATGAAAGCCAGCCTCCGTGGCGTAATGGTTGTGACTACTGCCCGTAGTCCAGAGATCCCGAGTTCGATCCCCGGTTGAAACAGACTTTTCGAAGAAAATTCTGTTCCCTCCAAACACGTGAGGATGGCATTACCGGCCCTAATCAGGCTGGGTGAGGTTAATGTGGGTAGCTGGTACGATTCTCAGCGAATGGAGGGTAAAACCCCCGTCCTGACTATCTATCTCAATCAGGACGTTAAAACCAAATAGAATCAACTGGTCACAATAGATCTAATTAGGTCACAGTGTGAATTGTTAGGGTTTCACTGAAAACCCTGCAACCAGATCAGATAATAATAATAATTAGTGCGTATTTTTAATGGCGGTGTAAAGTAAGTTTTTTTTTAATGAAAATTTATTTAAAGAGAGTTCTGTAACATTCAGAGTGCTTGCCAAAAAAAGTAAGTTTACTTACCAAGGTCCCAGTCCTGTCGATACCGATTCCGCTCGTAGTCAGCGATCACGAACCAGAGACACGCGAGCCAATGAGCGACCAGCGTGAAGCTGAGCATGAGTAGCGTCAGGATCAGCGCCGAGTACTGGGAGTAGCGATCCATCTTCTGGAGGAGGCGGGCCAGCCGGAGGAGGCGGGTCAGCTTGAGGAGGTGGATGTGGCCTGTGCCTGGCTCCTGGGGGTGGAGGCGGGTCCAAAGTTATTCTACTACTAGTTATCGTATTTGTGTCAATAAACTACTTGATATAAAACGAAACGGATGTTTAGTAGGAAAATGCCTTGGGTGGAAGAGATTGCCAAAGGCAATAACCCCGCCCTTTAGTTAGGACATATGTTATGTATATATTTATTTATTCTTTCTTTATTTTTTTCTTCTATTATATTGTATTTTAATTTGTAATTATTTGTGTTGTATATAATATGTCCTATTAATAAAGTGTAAATAAATAAATAAACGCCTCCCAGAAACTACAGTGCTTATACAGAATAAATGTATAACGGTAAATATAGTTTGTATGTATTTTGTAGTCTTGAAAAGACAATGTTAGAATGAAAAAGAGTCACATATCACATCTACTCAAACTCGCTTTACTAAATCTACGCTGAAACCCGGACTTGAACCACCGACCTCCAGGTTATACAATTCCTTGCCTTATCGATCAAGCTACTGAGGTCGGTTGTTATTTTACTACTACTTATCTCGCTAGGTGACATCATCAGACACGGTACCAGACAGCGTCGTGTCGTGTCGATGGCACTTTGAATACACCAGTTCTCATTCAGCCACTGGAGTTAAGTAAAGTCCAGCGAGGCTAGGATTTGGATCGGTGACCATTCAAGTTCAAACCCTCGTGATGCTGATTATTCCCGGCCCCAATCCAGCTGGGTGAGGTCAATGTGAGTAGCTGGTTTGTGATTTTTGAGCGAATGGAACGTAAAAATGAAACCCCCGTCGTGATATGATCTTTCAGTTGAAAGCAACGTTAAACACCACATTCGTGAAAGAAAAATGCGTTTCGGTACTTTTAAAGATAAACAATGGACTTAACCTATAAAAGAACTGGAAGCATGAATTTTCTACTTCCATTTTGGTTAACCAAACTGGAAGAAGGAAGAGGAAAAATTTCCTCTTCCAAAAGAAAAAGACTTGCTGCCAGTTTGGTTCTTTTTATTCCAGTTTGGTTAGAATGACACATGCGGCTTCAATGTCTCCATACTCACATCATAGCTGTACACATCAGACGCGTAGAGAAGGTCGAATGGTAGCGCCGCCAGTAAGTCTACTATGAACCAGGACTTGAGGTAGTTGACAGCTATGCTCTTGGAGCTAGAGACCACCTCGCCCTTTTTGTTCACGTAGGTGGTGCGAAAGTTGAGGGCAATATCTGAAACACATCATTCATCACTGTGTTATCTATTGTAATCAAATTTGTGTTAATCACTAATACAGTAGAACCTGGATACAGCCGCTCGGCAAACGTACCTTTTTTCTTTTTTTTTTAATGAACATTAAATTTATTTAAAAAGAGGTCTATTACAATCGAAGTCCTTGTCCACAATTTTATTTTATTTTATTCGGAGGAAAAAGTTAAGGTAGTTCCTGTAAAAAGCCCCTGTAAATAGTCAGTTCTGCAAAGCGCAAAGATCGAGAGGAGGGTGACGATGCCGGTTAACATAATAATATAAAATTTCAAAAAAGCGCCACTTCTATGATATTCAAACGTTGGGAGAGCTTTTCAAAACAAAATCAATACCAGTCATGCGCACCCTGTTTTTCTCCTCTCACTACGGAAAGACCCTTTTCAAAAGCGCTTTTTCTCACCCTTTTTAAAAACACTTTTCGGAAAATTCAAAATAACGCTCCCAGTTTCTTTTCAAAACTTGAAGGGGCAACATCGCGTTTGTGTTTGTTTACAAATCTCGCATCATGACGTCATGTCGGCATGTCCCTGAAGCTACCAACGTTGCTGAAAAATATTTCTGAAATTCTACAGGGTACGCAAAAATCTTGTACCTCGCGTTGCTGAAGTTAGCAACGAAAAGGGATTAATGCCACAATTAAGGGAATTTTTACTACGAATTTTTTTCTCTCTCAATGTTGTAATCCCACTTCTGAGTTCTAATGCTAGCGTCGTATCCAGCAATAAGTTATATATTTTTCCAATTTTTGGATAGTCTCGATGCTATATTTTTATTTCTAATTCAGCTTTCCCATTGTCCTAGTGACGGCCGGTGGTCATCGGGGCAATTTTTCGGCCTAAGGTATACCATATATTCCTATAATAGCCTCATGTCCAGCTCGTAGTTATATATTTTTCCAATTTTTCAAGAGCCTCGATGCTATATTTTTATTTCTGATTATGATGTCGCATGGTCTTAGAAACAAGAAAACGTAAAATTCATAGATATAACTTGGTCGGCCGGTGGTCATCGGGGTAATTTTTCGACCCAAGGTATACCATATATTCCTATAATAGCCTCATGTCCAGCTCGTAGTTATATATTTTTCCAATTTTTTGAGAGCCTCGATGCTATATTTTTATTTCTGATTATGATGTCGCATGGTCTTAGGGACAAGAAAACGTAAAAATGATAGATATAACTTGGTCGGCCGGTGGTCATCGGGGCAATTTTTTCGGCCTAAAGTATACCATATATTCCTATACTAGCCTCATGTCTAGCTCGTAGTTATATATTTTTCCAATTTTTCGAGAGCCTCGATGCTATATTTTTATTTCTGATTATAATGTCACATGGTCTTAGAGACACGAAAACGTAAAATTCATAGATATAACTTGGTCGGCCGGTGGTCATCGGGGCAATTTTTCGGCCTAAAGTATACCATATATTCCTATAATAGCCTCATGTCCAGCTCGTAGTTATATATTTTTCCAATTTTTCGAGAGCCTCGATGCTATATTTTTATTTCTGATTATGATGTCAAATGGTCTTTAACACACGAAAACGTAAAATTCATAGATATAACTTGGTCGGCCGGTGGTCATCGGGGCAATTTTTCGGCCTAAAGTATACCATATATTCCTATAATAGCCTCATGTCCAGCTCGTAGTTATATATTTTTCCAATTTTTCGAGAGCCTCGATGCTATATTTTTATTTCTGATTATGAGTTGCATAGTTTTTTGAGACAAGAAAACCTATTATTCATAGATATAATTTGGTCGGCCGGTGGTCATCGGGGTAATTTTTCGACCTAAGGTATACCATATATTCCTATACTAGCCTCATGTCCAGGTCGTAGTTATATATTTTTCCAATTTTTCGAGAGCCTCAATGCTATATTTTTATTTCTGATTATAATGTCACATGGTCTAAGAGACACAAAAACGTAAAAATTCATAGATATAACTTGGTCAGCCGGTGGTCATCAGGGCAATTTTTCGGCCTAAGGTATAGCATATATTAGTAAAATAGCCTCATGTCCAGCTCGTAGTTATATATTTTTCCAATTTTTCGAGAGCCTCGATGCTATATTTTTATTTCTGATTATAATGTCACATGGTCTTTAACACACGAAAACGTAAAAATTCATAGATATAACTTGGTCGGCCGGTGGTCATCGGGTAATTTTTCGACCCAAGGTATACCATATATTCCTATACTAGCCTCATGTCCAGCTCGTAGTTATATATTTTTCCAATTTTTCGAGAGCCTCGATGCTATATTTTTATTTCTGATTATGATGTCACATGGTCTTAGAAACAAGGAAACGTAAAATTAATAGATATAACTTGGTCGGCCGGTGGTCATCGGGGCAATTTTTCGGCCTAAAGTATACCATATATTCCTTACTAGCCTCATGTCCAGCTCGTAGTTATATATTTTTCCAATTTTTCGAGAGCCTCGATGCTATATTTTTATTTCTGATTATAATGTCACATGGTCTTAGAGACACGAAAACGTAAAATTCATAGATATAACTTGGTCGGCCGGTGGTCATCGGGGCAATTTTTCGGCCTAAAGTTTACCATATATTCCTATAATAGCCTCATGTCCAGCTCGTAGTTATATATTTTTCCAATTTTTCGAGAGCCTCGATGCTATATTTTTATTTCTGATTATGATGTTGCATAGTCTTTGAAACAAGAAAACCTAAAATTCATAGATATAACTTGGTCGGCCGGTGGTCATCGGGGTAATTTTTCGACCTAAGGTATACCATATATTCCTATACTAGCCTCATGTCCAGGTCGTAGTTATATATTTTTTCCAATTTTTCGAGAGCCTCAATGCTATATTTTTATTTCTGATTATAATGTCACATGGTCTTAGAGACACAAAAACATAAAATTCATAGATATAACTTGGTCGGCCGGTGGTCATCAGGGCAATTTTTCGGCCTAAGGTATAGCATATATTAGTAAAATAGCCTCATGTCCAGCTCGTAGTTATATATTTTTCCAATTTTTCGAGAGCCTCGATGCTATATTTTTATTTCTGATTATGATGTCACATGGTCTTAGAACAAGAAACTAAAATTATAGATATAACTTGGTCGGCCGGTGGTCATCTAACCAATTTTTCGGCCTAAAGTATACCATATATTCCTATACTAGCCTCATGTCAGCTCGTAGTTATATATTTTTCCAATTTTTCGAGAGCTTCGATGCTATATTTTTATTTCTGATTTTAATGTCGCATAGTCTTCGAGACAAGAAAACGTAAAATTCGTAGTTATAACTTGGTCGGCCGGTGGTCATCGGGCAATTTTTCGGCCTAAGGTATACATATATTCTAAAATAGCCTCATGTCCAGCTCGTAGTTATATATTTTTCCAATTTTTCAAGAGCCTCGATGCTATATTTTTATTTCTGATTATGAAAGTCGCATGGTCTTAAAACAAGAAAACGTAAAATTCATAGATATAACTTGGTCGGCCGGTGGTCATCGGGGTAATTTTTCGACCCAAGGTATACCATATATTCCTATAATAGCCTCATGTCCAGCTCGTAGTTATATATTTTTCCAATTTTTGAGAGCCTCGATGCTATATTTTTATTTCTGATTATGATGTCGCATGGTCTTAGGACAAGAAAACGTAAAAATCATAGATATAACTTGGTCGGCCGGTGGTCATCGGGGCAATTTTTCGGCCTAAAGTATACCATATATTCCTATACTAGCCTCATGTCTAGCTCGTAGTTATATATTTTTCCAATTTTTCGAGAGCCTCGATGCTATATTTTTATTTCTGATTATAATGTCACATGGTCTAGAGACACGAAAACGTAAAATTCATAGATATAACTTGGTCGCCGGTGGTCATCGGGCAATTTTTCGGCCTAAAGTATAGCATATATTGTAAAATAGCCTCATGTCCAGCTCGTAGTTATATATTTTTTCCAATTTTTCGAGAGCCCTCGTGCTATATATTTTTATTTTTGACTATGAATGTCAAATGGTCTTTAACACACGAAAACGTAAAATTCATAGATATAACTTGGTCGGCCGGTGGTCATCGGGGCAATTTTTCGGCCTAAAGTATACCATATATTCCTATAATAGCCTCATGTCCAGCTCGTAGTTATATATTTTTCCAATTTTTCGAGAGCCTCGATGCTATATTTTTATTTCTGATTATGATGTTGCATAGTTTTTGAGACAAGAAAACCTATTATTCATAGATATAATTTGGTCGGCCGGTGGTCATCGGGGTAATTTTTCGACCTAAGGTATACCATATATTCCTATACTAGCCTCATGTCCAGGTCGTAGTTATATATTTTTCCAATTTTTCGAGAGCCTCAATGCTATATTTTTATTTCTGATTATAATGTCACATGGTCTAAGAGACACAAAAACGTAAAATTCATAGATATAACTTGGTCAGCCGGTGGTCATCAGGCAATTTTTCGGCCTAAGGTATAGCATATATTAGTAAAATAGCCTCATGTCCAGCTCGTAGTTATATATTTTTCCAATTTTTCGAGAGCCTCGATGCTATATTTTTATTTCTGATTATAATGTCACATGGTCTTTAACACACGAAAACGTAAAATTCATAGATATAACTTGGTCGGCCGGTGGTCATCGGGGTAATTTTTCGACCCAAGGTATACCATATATTCCTATACTAGCCTCATGTCCAGCTCGTAGTTATATATTTTTCCAATTTTTCGAGAGCCTCGATGCTATATTTTTATTTCTGATTATGATGTCACATGGTCTTAGAAACAAGAAAAACCTAAAATTCATAGATATAACTTGGTCGGCCGGTGGTCATCAGGGTAATTTTTCGACCTAAGGTATACCATATATTAGTAAAATAGCCTCATGTCCAGCTCGTAGTTATATATTTTTCCAATTTTTCGAGAGCCTCGATGCTATATTTTTATTTCTGATTATAATGTCACATGGTCTTTAACACACGAAAACGTAAAATTCATAGATATAACTTGGTCGGCCGGTGGTCTCGGGGCAATTTTTCCGCCTAAAGTATACCATATATTCCTATAATAGCCTCATGTCCAGCTCGTAGTTATATATTTTTCCAATTTTTCGAGAGCCTCGATGCTATATTTTTATTTCTGATTATGATGTTGCATAGTCTTTGAGACAAGAAAACCTATTATTCATAGATATAATTTGGTCGGCCGGTGGTCATCGGGGTAATTTTTCGACCTAAGGTATACCATATATTCCTATACTAGCCTCATGTCCAGGTCGTAGTTATATATTTTTCCAATTTTTCGAGAGCCTCAATGCTATATTTTTATTTCTGATTATAATGTCACATGGTCTAAGAGACACAAAAACGTAAAATTCATAGATATAACTTGGTCAGCCGGTGGTCATCAGGGCAATTTTTCGGCCTAAGGTATAGCATATATTAGTAAAATAGCCTCAAGTCCAGCTCGTAGTTATATATTTTTCCAATTTTTCGAGAGCCTCGATGCTATATTTTTATTTCTGATTAAACCAAGAGAAGTCACACAAACATTGCTCAGCATTGCCCCATCAGGCGAATTCAGGATCTTGGGAACATCATTAGCGATGCAGGTGTTGACATCTTCCTCTGCACAGAGAGCGATTTGATTGACACATTCAATTTTGTTATTGAATAAGTTTATGTACCTACTATGTATTTTTAAGTTTTTTTTTTTTTTTTTTTTTTTTTTTTTTTTTTTTTTTTTTTTTTTTTTTAATTACATTAAAAAATGGAGTAATTTCTCCGTGAACTTAACCAAAAAAAAAAAAAAAAAAAAAAAAAAATAATGTCACATGGTCTTTAACACACGAAAACGTAAAATTCATAGATATAACTTGGTCGGCCGGTGGTCATCGGGGTAATTTTTCGACCCAAGGTATACCATATATTCCTATACTAGCCTCATGTCCAGCTCGTAGTTATATATTTTTCCAATTTTTCGAGAGCCTCGATGCTATATTTTTATTTCTGATTATGATGTCACATGGTCTTAGAAACAAGGAAACGTAAAATTAATAGATATAACTTGGTCGGCCGGTGGTCATCGGGGCAATTTTTTCGGCCTAAAGTATACCATATATTCCTATACTAGCCTCATGTCCAGCTCGTAGTTATATATTTTTCCAATTTTTCGAGAGCCTCGATGCTATATTTTTATTTCTGATTATAATGTCACATGGTCTTAGAGACACGAAAACGTAAAATTCATAGATATAACTTGGTCGGCCGGTGGTCATCGGGCAATTTTTCGGCCTAAAGTTTACCATATATTCCTATAATAGCCTCATGTCCAGCTCGTAGTTATATATTTTTCCAATTTTTCGAGAGCCTCGATGCTATATTTTTATTTCTGATTATGATGTTGCATAGTCTTTGAAACAAGAAAACCTAAAATTCATAGATATAACTTGGTCGGCCGGTGGTCATCGGGGTAATTTTTCGACCTAAGGTATACCATATATTCCTATACTAGCCTCATGTCCAGTCGTAGTTATATATTTTTCCAATTTTTCGAGAGCCTCAATGCTATATTTTTATTTCTGATTATAATGTCACATGGTCTTATAGACACAAAAACATAAAATTCAATAGATATAACTTGGTCGGCCGGTGGTCATCAGGGCAATTTTTCGGCCTAAGGTATAGCATATATTATATAATAGCCTCATGTCCAGCTCGTAGTTATATATTTTTCCAATTTTTCGAGAGCCTCGATGCTATATTTTTATTTCTGATTATGATGTCACATGGTCTTAGAAACAATGAAACGTAAAATTAATAGATATAACTTGGTCGGCCGGTGGTCATCGGGGCAATTTTTCGGCCTGAAGTATACCATATATTCCTATACTAGCCTCATGTCCAGCTCGTAGTTATATCTTTTTCCAATTTTTCGAGAGCCTCGATGCTATATTTTTTATTTCTGATTATAATGTCACATGGTCTTAGAGACACAAAAAACGTAAAATTCATAGATATAACTTGGTCGGCCGGTGGTCATCAGGGCAATTTTTCGGCCTACAGGTATAGGCATATTTACTACTATAATAGCCTCATGTCCAGCTCGTAGTTATATATTTTTTCCCAATTTTTCGAGAGCCTCGATGCTATATTTTTATTTCTGATTATAATGTCACATGGTCTTTAACACACGAAAACGTAAAATTCATAGATATAACTTGGTCGGCCGGTGGTCATCGGGGTAATTTTTCGACCCAAGGTATACCATATATTCCTATACTAGCCTCATGTCCAGCTCGTAGTTATATATTTTTCCAATTTTTCGAGAGCCTCGATGCTATATTTTTATTTCTGATTATGATGTCACATGGTCTTAGAAACAAGGAAACGTAAAATTAATAGATATAACTTGGTCGGCCGTGGTCATCGGGGCAATTTTTCGCCCTAAAGTATACCATATATTCCTATACTAGCCTCATGTCCAGCTCGTAGTTATATATTTTTCCAATTTTTCGAGAGCCTCGATGCTATATTTTTATTTCTGATTATAATGTCACATGGTCTTAGAGACACGAAAACGTAAAATTCATAGATATAACTTGGTCGGCCGGTGGTCATCGGGGCAATATTTTCGGCCTAAAGTTTACCATATATTCCTATACTAGCCTCATGTCCAGCTCGTAGTTATATATTTTTCCAATTTTTCGAGAGCCTCGATGCTATATTTTTATTTCTGATTATAATGTTCACATGGTCTGAGAGACACAAAAACGTAAAATTCATAGATATAACTTGGTCAGCCGGTGGTCATCAGGGCAATTTTTCGGCCTAAGTTATAGCATATATTATAAAATACCTATGTCCAGCTCGTAGTTATATATTATCTAACTAACCTAACCTAACCTAACCTAACTTAAAAAGCCTCATGTCCAGCTCGTAGTTATATATTTTTCCAATTTTTCGAGAGCCTCGATGCTATATTTTTATTTCTGATTATAATGTCACATGGTCTTTAACACACGAAAACGTAAAATTCATAGATATAACTTGGTCGGCCGGTGGTCATCGGGGTAATTTTTCGACCCAAGGTATACCATATATTCCTATACTAGCCTCATGTCCAGCTCGTAGTTATATATTTTTCCAATTTTTCGAGAGCCTCGATGCTATATTTTTATTTCTGATTATGATGTCACATGGTCTTAGAAACAAGGAAACTAAAATTAATAGATATAACTTGGTCGGCCAGTGGTCATCGGGGCAATTTTTCGGCCTAAAGTATACCATATATTCCTATACTAGCCTCATGTCCAGCTCGTAGTTATATATTTTTCCAATTTTTCGAGAGCCTCGATGCTATATTTTTATTTCTGATTATAATGTCACATGGTCTTAAGACACGAAAACGTAAAATTCATAGATATAACTTGGTCGGCCGGTGGTCATCGGGGCAATTTTTCGGCCTAAAGTTTACCATATATTCCTATAATAGCCTCATGTCCAGCTCGTAGTTATATATTTTTCCAATTTTTCGAGAGCCTCGATGCTATATTTTTATTTCTGATTATGATGTTGCATAGTCTTGAAAACAAGAAAACCTAAAATTCATAGATATAACTTGGTCGGCCGGTGGTCATCAGGGTAATTTTTCGACCTAAGGTATACCATATATTCCTATACTAGCCTCATGTCCAGCTCGTAGTTATATATTTTCCAATTTTTCGAGAGCCTCGATGCTATATTTTTATTTCTGATTATGATGTCACATGGTCTTAGAAACAAGGAAACGTAAAATTAATAGATATAACTTGGTCGTCCGGTGGTCATCGGGGCAATTTTTCGGCCTAAAGTATACCATATATTCCTATACTAGCCTCATGTCCAGCTCGTAGTTATATATTTTTCCAATTTTTCGAGAGCCTCGATGCTATATTTTTATTTTGATTATAATGTCACATGGTCTTAGAGACACGAAAACGTAAAATTCATAGATATAACTTGGTCGGCCGGTGGTCATCGGGGCAATTTTTCGGCCTAAAGTTTACCATATATTCCTATAATAGCCTCATGTCCAGCTCGTAGTTATATATTTTTCCAATTTTTCGAGAGCCTCGATGCTATATTTTTATTTCTGATTATGATGTTGCATAGTCTTTGAAACAAGAAAACCTAAAATTCATAGATATAACTTGGTCGGCCGGTGGTCATCGGGGTAATTTTTCGACCTAAGGTATACCATATATTCCTATACTAGCCTCATGTCCAGGTCGTAGTTATATATTTTTCCAATTTTTCGAGAGCCTCAATGCTATATTTTTATTTCTGATTATAATGTCACATGGTCTTAGAGACACAAAAACATAAAATTCATAGATATAACTTGGTCGGCCGGTGGTCATCAGGGCAATTTTTCGGCCTAAGGTATAGCATATATTAGTAAAATAGCCTCATGTCCCAGCTCGTAGTTATATATTTTTCCAATTTTTCGAGAGCCTCGATGCTATATTTTTATTTCTGATTATGATGTCACATGGTCTTAGAAACAATGAAACGTAAAATTAATAGATATAACTTGGTCGGCCGGTGGTCATCGGGCAATTTTTCGGCCTGAAGTATACCATATATTTCCTATACTAGCCTCATGTCCAGCTCGTAGTTATATCTTTTTTCCAATTTTTCGAGAGCCTCGATGCTATATTTTTATTTCTGATTATAATGTCACATGGTCTTAGAGACACAAAAACGTGAAATTCATAGATATAACTTGGTCGGCCGGTGGTCATCAGGGCAATTTTTCGGCCTAAGGTATAGCATATATTAGTAAAATAGCCTCATGTCCAGCTCGTAGTTATATATTTTTCCAATTTTTCGAGAGCCTCGATGCTATATTTTTATTTCTGATTATGATGTCACATGGTCTTAGAAACAATGAAACGTAAAATTAATAGATATAACTTGGTCGGCCGGTGGTCATCGGGGCAATTTTTTCGGCCTGAAGTATACCATATATTCCTATACTAGCCTCATGTCCAGCTCGTAGTTATAATCTTTTTCCAATTTTCGAGAGCCTCGATGCTATATTTTTATTTCTGATTATAATGTCACATGGTCTTAGAGACACAAAAACGTAAAATTCATAGATATAACTTGGTCGGCCGGTGGTCATCAGGGCAATTTTTCGGCCTAAGGTATAGCATATATTAGTAAAATAGCCTCATGTCCAGCTCGTAGTTATATATTTTTCCAATTTTTCGAGAGCCTCGATGCTATATTTTTATTTCTGATTATAATGTCACATGGTCTTTAACACACGAAAACGTAAAATTCATAGATATAACTTGGTCGGCCGTGGTCATCGGGGTAATTTTTCGACCCAAGGTATACCATATATTCCTATACTAGCCTCATGTCCAGCTCGTAGTTATATATTTTTCCAATTTTTCGAGAGCCTCGATGCTATATTTTTATTTCTGATTATGATGTCACATGGTCTTAGAAACAATGAAACGTAAAATTAATAGATATAACTTGGTCGGCCGGTGGTCATCGGGGCAATTTTTCGGCCTGAAGTATACCATATATTCCTATACTAGCCTCATGTCCACTCGTAGTTATATCTTTTTCCAATTTTTCGAGAGCCTCGATGCATATTTTTATTTCTGATTATAAATGTCACATGGTCTTAGAGACACGAAAACGTAAAATTCATAGATATAACTTGGTCGGCCGGTGGTCATCGGGGCAATTTTTCGTCCTAAAGTTTACCATATATTCCTAAAAATAGCCTCATGTCCAGCTCGTAGTTATATATTTTTTCCAATTTTTCGAGAGCCTCGATGCTATATTTTTATTTTCTGATTATAATGTCACATGGTCTTAGAGACACGAAAACGTAAAATTCATAGATATAAACTTGGTCGGCCGGTGGTCATCGGGGCAATTTTTTCGGCCTAAAGTTTACCATATATTCCTATACTAGCCTCATGTCCAGCTCGTAGTTATATATTTTTTCCAATTTTTCGAGAGCCTCGATGCTATATTTTTATTTCTGATTATAATGTCACATGGTCTGAGAGACACAAAAACGTAAAATTCATAGATATAACTTGGTCAGCCGTGGTCATCAGGGCAATTTTTCGGCCTAAGGTATAGCATATATTAGTAAAATAGCCTCATGTCCAGCTCGTAGTTATATATTTTTCCAATTTTTCGAGAGCCTCGATGCTATATTTTTTATTTCTGATTATAATGTCACATGGTCTTTAACACACGAAAACGTAAAATTCATAGATATAACTTGGTCGGCCGGTGGTCATCGGGGTAATTTTTCGACCCAAGGTATACCATATATTCCTATACTAGCCTCATGTCCAGCTCGTAGTTATATATTTTTTCCAATTTTCGAGAGCCTCGATGCTATTTTTTTTATTTCTGATTATGATGTCACATGGTCTTAGAAACAAGGAAACGTAAAATTAATAGATATAACTTGGTCGGCCGGTGGTCATCGGGGCAATTTTTCGGCCTAAAGTATAACCATATATTCCTATACTAGCCTCATGTCCAGCTCGTAGTTATATATTTTTCCAATTTTTCGAGAGCCTCGATGCTATATTTTTATTTCTGATTATAATGTCACATGGTCTTAGAGACACGAAAACGTAAAATTCATAGATATAACTTGGTCGGCCGGTGGTCATCGGGGCAATTTTTCGGCCTAAAGTATACCATATACAAGCAGAGAAAAAATCTTTTCCACCTAAATCCTTTAGATAAAACTGTTTACTCTCACTCAACGGTCCCACGCATTCTTAGCCTATACAACACATTTGCACAAGAACTGAATATAGGGATAAATAGACTGGCATAATTATATTAATTAATTGATCATTAATGTTATTGATTTTTTTTTTTTTATAATTTTTATATTATTTTTTTTAAACATAGATATATATTTATATTTTTCCCCCTTTGTAAATTTTCATGTAATTGCATCATAAATGATGCGTTTGAAAATATTTAATAAGAAAAAAAAATAATCTTTAACGAAGCAAAATTCCCCACTGTCACTTTTATTTTATATGATAGTCCACGGTGGGCTATCATATAAAATTTTTATATGATGGTCCACGTTTAAGGGAATTAACATACCCTTAAAATACATGAATCTGTACGCGGTAAATCCTGTATGTATAATCCATTCTAAAAACATCTCCGATGCATAAGCCAGTGTACCGAATTTGAAGTATCTAGTACTTTACACTTAAAAGGGTTCATTTTTTTTTTTTTTTTTTTTTTTTTACATAAATCCATCCATTATCTATCTTAGGTCTGTGTAACTTAGCATTAGAGACATGTGAGCTGTGTGTTTTAAACTTCTGAAACTATCAGTTCCCAAACTATTCATTTTTATGTAATCCATCCATATTCTATCTTAGCTTGACGTTAACTAACATAAGCGACATGGGAAACAATTTTATAACCATCTCTAATACTTCACTTGTTTACCAAATCCAATATCTCGCTCTTACCGTTTGATTGATACATAGTTTTTTATTACATGAACTATTCTACCCAGATCTACAGTGCTTAACATTACTAGTTGCATTTGACCAGAACCATAACCATCATGAATATCAAGTAACTAAGATGTGTGCATGAGACTTTTTTTTCGAAATTCCCACTACAACACCTGCCACTGGCGAAAAAGGATTTTTTTGCTTTCACGGCCATGCCTCGGCCCGCAAAGCGGGCGACAGCCCGCTTGTATTGTATAATTTAGGCCGAAAAATTGCCCTGGAGACCGCCCTGCCGACCAAGTTATTTCTTCGAATTTTAGGTTTTCTTGTCTCTAAGACCATGCGACATCATAATCAGAAATAAAAATATAGCATCGAGGCTCTCAAGAAATTGGAAAAATATATAACTACGAGCTGGACATGAGGCTAGTAATAGGAATATATGGTATACTTTAGGCCGAAAAATTGCCCCGATGACCATCGGCCGACCAAGTTATATCTATGAATTTCACGTTTTCGTGTCTCTAAGACCATGTGACATTAAAATCAGAAATTAAAAATATAGCATCGAGGCTCCCAAAAATTGGAAAAAATATATAACTACGAGCTGGACATGAGGCTAGTATAGGAATATATGGTATACTTTAGGCCGAAAAATTGCCCCGATGACCACCGGCCGACCAAGTTTATTCTATCATTTTTACGTTTTCTTGTCCCTAAGACCATGCGACATCATAATCAGAAATAAAAATATAGCATCGAGGCTCTCAAAAAATTGGAAAAATATATAACTACGAGCTGGACATGAGGCTAGTATAGGAATATATGGTATACTTTAGGCCGAAAAATTGCCCCCGATGACCATCGGCCGACCAAGTTATATCTATGATTTCACGTTTTCGTGTCTCTAAGACCATGTGACATTATAATCAGAAATAAAAATATAGCATCGAGGCTCTCAAAAAATTGGAAAAATAATATAACTACGAGCTGGACATGAGGCTAGTATAGGAATATATGGTATACTTTAGGCCGAAAAATTGCCCATGACCACCGCCGACCAAGTTATATCTATCATTTTTACGTTTTCTTGTCCCTAAGACCATGCGACATCATAATCAGAAATAAAAATATAGCATCGAGGCTCTCAAAAAATTGGAAAAATATATAACTACGAGCTGGACAATGAGGCTAGTATAGGAATATATGGTATACTTTAGGCCGAAAAATTGCCCCCGAGACCATCGGCCGACCAAGTTATATCTATGAATTTCACGTTTTCGTATCTCTAAGACCATGTGACATTAAAAATCAGAAATAAAAATATAGCATCGAGGCTCTCAAAAAATTGGAAAAATATATAACTACGAGCTGGACATGAGGCTAGTATAGGAATATATGGTATACTTTAGGCCGAAAAATTGCCCCCGATGACCACCGGCTGACCAAGTTATATCTATCATTTTTACGTTATATTGTCCCTAAGACCATGCGACATCATAATCAGAAATAAAAATATAGCATCGAGGCTCTCGAAAAATTGGAAAAAATATATAACTACGAGCTGGACATGAGGCTAGTATAGGAATATATGGTATACTTTAGGCCGAAAAATTGCCCCGATGACCATCGGCCGACCAAGTTATATCTAATGAATTTCACGTTTTCGTGTCTCTAAGACCAAGTGACATTAAAATCAGAAATAAAAATATAGCATCGAGGCTCTCAAAAAATTGGAAAAATATATAAACTACGAGCTGGACATGAGACTAGTATAGGAATATATGGTATACTTTAGGCCGAAAAATTGCCCCGATGACCACCGGCCGACCAAGTTTATATCTATCATTTTTACGTTTTCTTGTCCCTAAGACCAGCGACAATCATAATCAGAATAAAAAATATAGCATCGAGGCTCTCAAAAAATTGGAAAAATATATAACTACGAGCTGGACATGAGGCTAGTATAGGAATATATGGTATACTTTAGGCCGAAAAATTGCCCCGATGACCATCGTCCGACCAAGTTATATCTATGAATTTCACGTTTTCGTGTCTCTAAACCATGTAATATTATAATCAGAAATAAAAATATAGCATCGAGGCTCTCAAAAAATTGGAAAAATATATAACTACGAGCTGGACATGAGGCTAGTATAGGAATATATGGTATACTTTAGGCCGAAAAATTGCCCCGATGACCAATCGGCCGACCAAGTTATATCTATGAATTTTCACGTTTTCGTGTCTCTAAGACCATGTGACATTAAGATCAGAAATAAAAATTATAGCATCGAGGCTCTCAAAAAATGGAAAAATATATAACTACGAGCTGGGCATGAGGCTAGTATAGGAATATATGGTATACTTTAGGCCGAAAAATTGCCCCCATGACCACCGGCCGACCAAGTTATATCTATCATTTTTCGTTTTCTTGTCCCTAAGACCATGCGACATCATAATCCCGAAATAAAAATATAGCATCGAGGCTCTCAAAAAATTGGAAAAATATATAACTACGAGCTGGACATGAGGCTAGTATAGGAATATATGGTATACTTTAGGCCGAAAAATTGCCCCCCATGACCATCGGCCGACCAAGTTATATCTATGAATTTCACGTTTTCGTATCTTTAAGACCATGTGACAATAAAATCAGAAATAAAAATATAGCATCGAGGCTCTCGAAAATTGGAAAAATATATAACTACGAGCTGGACATGAGGCTAGTATAGGAATATATGGTATACTTTTAGGCCGAAAAATTGCCCCGATGACCACCGCCGACCAAGTTATATCTATGAATTTTACGTTTTCGTGTCTCTAAGCCATTGACATTATAATCAGAAATAAAAATATAGCATCGAGGCTCTCAAAAAATTGGAAAAATATATAACTACGAGCTGGACATGAGGCTAGTATAGGAATATATGGTATACTTTAGGCCGAAAAATTGCCCCGATGACCACCGCCGACCAAGTTATATCTATCATTTTTACGTTATCTTGTCCCTAAGACCATGCGACATCATAATCAGAAATAAAAATATAGCATCGAGGCTCTCGAAAATTTGGAAAAATATATAACTACGAGCTGGACATGAGGCTAGTATAGGAATATATGGTATACTTAAGGCCGAAAAATTGGCCCGATGACCACCCGGCCGACCAAGTTATATCTATCATTTTTACGTTTTCTTGTCCCCAAGACCATGCGACATCATAATCAAAATAAAAATATAGCATCGAGGCTCTCGAAAAATTGGAAAAATATATAACTACGAGCTGGACATGAGGCTAGTATAGGATATATGGTAACTTTTGGCCGAAAAATTGCCCCGTGACCACCGGCCGACCAAGTTATATCTATGAATTTACGTTTTTTTGTCCCTAAGACCATGCGACATCATAATCAGAAATAAAAATAAAGCATCGAGGCTCTCGAAAAATTGGAAAAATAAAAACTACGAGCTGGACATAGGCTAGTATAGGAATATATGGTATACTTTAGGCCGAAAAATTGCCCGATGACCAATCGGCCGACCAAGTTATATCTATGAATTTCACGTTTTCGTATCTTTAAGACCATGTGACAATAAAAATCAGAAATAAAAATATAGCATCGAGGCTCTCGAAAAATTGGAAAAAATATATAACTACGAGCTGGACATGAGGCTAGTATAGGAATATATGGTATACTTTAGGCCGAAAAAATTGCCCCGATGACCACCGGCCGACCAAGTTAATATCTATCATTTTTACGTTTTCTTGTCCCTTAAGACCATGTGACATCATAATCAGAAATAAAAATATAGCATCGAGGCTCTCGAAAAATTGGAAAAAATATATAACTAACGAGCTGGACAGAGGCTAGTATAGGAATATTTGGTATACCTTGGTCGAAAAATTACCCCGATGACCACCGGCCGACCAAGTTATATCTATGAATTTTACGTTTTCGTGTTTCTAAGACCATTGACATTATAAATCAGAAATAAAAATATAGCATTGAGGCTTTCGAAAAATTGGAAAAATATATAAACTACGAGCTGGACATAGGCTTAGATAGGGAATATATGGTAATATCTTAGCCAAAAATTGCCCCGATGACCACCGGCCGACCAAGCTATATCTATCATTTTTACGTTTTCTTGTCCCTAAGACCATGCGACATCATAATCAGAAATAAAAATATAGCATCGAGGCTCTCAAAAAATTGGAAAAATATAAACTACGAGCTGGACATGAGGCTATATAGGAAATATGGTATACTTTAGGCCGAAAAAATTGCCCCGATGACCACCGGCCGACCAAGTTATATCTATGAATTTTACGTTTTCGTGTTTTTAAGACCATGTGACATTATAATCAGAAATAAAAATATAGCATTGAGGCTTTCGAAAATTGGTATATCTTAGGCCAAAAAATTGCCCCGATGACCACCCGGCCGACCAAGCCTATATCTATCATTTTTACGTTTTCTTGTCCCTAAGACCATGCGACATCATAATCAGAAATAAAAATATAGCATCGAGGCTCTCGAAAAATTGGAAAAAATATATAACTACGAAGCTGACATGAGGCTAGTATAGGAAATATATGGTATACTTTAGGCCGAAAAATTGCCCCGATGACCACCGGCCGACCAAGTTATATCTATCATTTTTACGTTTTTGTCCCTAAGACCATGCGACATCATAATCAGAAATAAAAATTATAGCATTGAGGCTCTCGAAAAATTGGAGAAAATAATAACTACGAGCTGGACATGAGGCTAGTAAGGAATATATGGTAATACTTTAGGCCGAAAAATTGCCCAGATGACCACCGGCCGACCAAGTTATATCTATGAATTTTACGTTTTCGTGTTTCTAAGACCATGTGACATTATAATCAGAAATAAAAATATAGCATTGAGGCTTTCGAAAAATTTGGAAAAATATATAACTACGAGCTGGACAAGAGGCTAGTAAGGAATATATGGTATATCTTAGGCAAAAAATTGCCCCGATGACCACCGGCCGACCAAGCTATTTCTATCATTTTTACGTTTTCTTGTCCCATAAGACCATGCGAACATCATAATCAAAAATAAAAATATAGCATCGAGGCTCTCGAAAAAATTGAAAAATATTTTTTTTTTTTTTTTTTTTTTTATTTTGGCAGTGGGACCGAAAATAAGTCCATACAGCCACTTTTTATTTTGAAATTTTTGTGTACAAATTAAAAACAAGGTACAACACAATTAATAAATATGGGAAAAATAAAAAAAGAAAAGAGAAAGGGGGTGAATATGTTAAATTATTAATATACCCTTAGTAATTATTTTGTTACTCTGTAAAAAAATTGAACAGAAAATTGTAACATTTTACATTTCGAAAATTAGAGGAAATTAAATGGTTAATCTAAATAATTTTCTATTTGTTGGAAAAAAAATTTTCCTACTAGGAAGGTATTTCTGGCAGACATTATGATGTGCTCCAAATCCTCTTTTAAACAAAGGCCCAACAAGTCAGTGGGGGAAATATTTTATTTTTGTGGGTAAGCATTGCAAAGTGGTGATTTGCCTTAAACCTATTTAGGGTAACTACAAAATTTTCTATACCAGGAGCTTTGTGGAACCAGGCCTATTATTTTTTACTATAAAAATTTTTTTTATAAAAGACCCTTTATTATTATTTTATTTTAATATGGTTTCCCACTTGATTTTGATGGTTAAGTCGGCGGCGGCTCGGCTCCTGCACTGGGAGGGTAGTGGAGGGGGGTGCGAATCTGGGCTGCTTCCTTCGCGAGTATAGCCATCTCGTTTCCTGAGATCCTGTGGTCCCACGGACCCAAACAAATTTACTAATTTATTTTGCTCGAACTTTGTCAGTATTCTAGTATTTTCCAAAACAAGGTGACTTAGCCTTCCGTTTACCGGAAGATTTGATAGACTCGAATACTTTTGCTGTTGAGATAATTGAATCTCGTTTACTGTCCAGAGTTGTTGCATATTTCAGAGCTTTAGGATGGCGAAGGCTTCGGCAGTGAAGAGGAGAAAAGTTGTGAAGTTTGAAACCTTCACCTTTTTGGTCTGTAGATCGAAAAATGCTGATCCAATGATGTTCAAGCTTTGAGCCACGTAAAGATCAAATGACCCTGAGGCGACTTTTCTTCCCTCGTGAAGAAAAAGTTTTGCTTGGCGTGGTCAGGGGCGGTTCGTATAAGCTTTGAAACCCCGCTCTACATGCGTGAATACTGTATCATATTAAATAAGTAAAGGAGGTTTATCACTGAGAAAATTTTAGTGTTGTATTTGTCATGTTCCATAACTCTCTACTAGAAGTGGGTTCACTCTAATCTTTAATTTCTTGATGTAAGAGATGAGGGCAAAATCGTTAGGGTAGGGTGGGGGGGGCCTCGGGTGGCCAAAAATTTTCAAGACATATCTGTCTACAACATATGGCCTTTTAAAATTGACATCTTGACTCTCTAGTAACATCAAAACTATAGGTTACTGTTTAGGTAACCCATAGCTATTCTAACGCTTTCGATTGAGTAGGTGGACACGCTGCAGTTTCGATTTTGCTGAGTCGACGTAGAATATGGAGCCAAAGTCTAGGGTTGATCGGTTTAGCTCGATAAATGTTAGTGCGTTTTTGGATCCATTCCCCAGTGCTTTGTCACACTGATTTCATTATATTTATGTATTGGTTGATTTAGTGACAACATGTTCAATATGGTTTGTCCAGTTGAGCTTTCTTTCCAGAATGAGGCCTAGAAATCGCACTGTTCTATTGATGGGATTTGAAATTCGTTCACCGATATAAAGTCAGGTATTGAGTCTTTTTGTTTCGGGGAGAAAAGAACACCTCATTTTTGGGACGATATTTTCAGTCCGTTTATCCGACTAAATTTTTCAACGGCGGCATTCCGTTTTTAAAATTAGCCAAATGTCCAGGGGACTTATCTGTGTAATGATGGCAATATGCTACAAATTCCTATGACGTGTATCTCGGGGGGAATAGACAGTCTTGTCTCGTGTATACAAAGTATACAGGGGGCAAAATCAGTATGAATCCCTGCCCCAAGCCCGGGCCCAAATTATCCTGGGTCCAGTTTGTTATTATTGATCTTGGTGTAGGTATCGATGGATATTTTATGTAGATAATTCTGTGAGCCAGGCGGTGTATTCAGGCGGGGGCGAGTTTTTCCATTAGAAAAGGTACCTGCACAGCGCTGTACGCGCCCTTCCACAAGTAGAACACAGCTAGTGTGGACTCACCTTGGCTGAAGCCGCGTCGATTTGTAACACAGGAAGCTTTAGCATCGGTGACGGACTGCATCTCCTGAAAACCGTATTGGATGTAGATAAGATATTATTTTTTCAAGCCACCAGTCTAGCCTATTTTTGACCATTCTTTCAAAAGTTTTAAGCTAATGAAGCTTAAGGAAATTTGGGACGAAAAGATTTATGGTATCAGGAGATTTTCCCCGGTTTTTAAAAAAGGGACAATAATTACGTGTCCCCATTCCCCTGGGATTTTACCAGATATCCAAATTTTATTAAAAACATCTAATAGAAATTTGCTTTGCAATATATGGTAAGTTTTTAATCTAGGATAGTGAACGTTGTCCATACCCGGTGCTGTTTTTCGAAGTAGCTTTATACTTTATTCAGTTCATCATGATAAATTTTTTTTTCCCTTAACTTTTCCTCTTCCTGTGGTTTGGGGGAGGTAGAGAAGGCACATCTTGACTCCTACGGAGGGCAGAGTGAGCTGAAAAGGGTTTTCCGAACTACCTTCTTAAAAGGGGAAGGAGGGGGCATTTTCCTATTTTTCAATCTTTTTTTTTGGTTCCAGCTTCTTTAATCTTTACATGGCGATTCAGAATTAACAAAAGGATTGCCACGCCTTTTTTTTGCTTATTTTGCAATACTTTTAAATTTTGCATCACTTTTTGTATATCTAAAAATTTTTCAAGCAACAGGGTATTTTGTATTCTGAAGTTTCTCTTCCTCAAGTCCAGTAATTTCCTGCACTCGTCATTCCACCAGGCTACGAAAAGCACCATTTTCTTAAATTTTGTTACTTTAGGTATGGCCTTTTCACAAGCGCTATTTAAGTAAATAAGAAATTTTCGTAAGTTTTTCTTTTCCGAATTTTTTTGGATGAGTTCAAATTTTCATTCTGAAAAATATTCCTAGCTGAGCCGATTTTCCTTTTCTTATTGGATTTTTTAAAAACTGATTTAATCTTTGATTTTCAGCCGTGATTATAATGGGATAATGATTTGACCCCAAAGGGGCACTTTTCCTTCCGCGAAATGATACCAAAATCGGGGGTCGTAAGGTTAAGTCTTGGCTTTCATGTCCCTGGTTAAAATACGCTTGAGTGTCGGCTTTCCGTGTTGAGAAAAAGCAGGTCAGCGTCGTCGGGTCGCGTCCAGAAAATCTGCCTTTTTCTATCGTCCAGTCGCATCCCCCGCTATGTGATGGCAGTTTGTGTGCTCCGAAAATGGTAGCGCCTTGAAAACTTTTTTAAGAACCAGCCATTCTGTTTAGGGTGGGTTTTTAATGATTATAGAATGATACTATATAATGGGTTTTTCATTAATTTTCAATTAATGGCACAGCATTGCAGATTTTGGAATTCTGTAGAATCGGAATTTGAAAGTTTGGTATATTGTCGATTTCAAAAAAATGGCAACTCCTGCTTTACCATCATCCCCATCTTCACGAAAAATATTGTAGCCCCGGGAAAAATTTTCAAATTTTCAGGCTGAAACCTTTCCCTATTTTTCCAATTTTGGGTTTTTCTTCCAAAACGTTTTTTTAAAGATGGTTTGTTTTTCTAAGCTGATCTGGCGTTCCCTGATATTTTAGCCCACTTCTATTTCAGTCATGGCCAGGGTTGTTTGACTTTGACTGTAAAATTCAATTTGGTTTTTAAAAAA
>JAMCCL010000234.1:0-51317 GCA_024516035.1 Bactericera cockerelli
ATTCTGCCACTGGTCGCTGCTTCACATTAAAGCAGCTACTCATTTTTCCTCACGAGGTATGAGTGGACCCCGAACATCCAAGTACAGAGCAGAAAAAATCCTCCCCCGCTGGGAATCGAACCCAGGTCACCATTGTGTGCAATGCCTAGCGCGCTAACTCGCTCTGCCACAGTGACTACTGACTCCGTCAAAAAAATCAATTATTTTAACCTTTTTTTTGTGACTCTTCTATTTTTTTTATTGATATTTTTTGTTTATAGTATAGTAGTGCTTTATTTAGACTGTCGGCTCGAGACAGGGAGTCCCATTTTTGCAGAGTTTTCTTCACCTTTGTGATTATTAATAAAGGGTTGGGTGGAAGAGATTGCCATAGGCAATAACCCCGCCCTTTAGTTAGGACATATGTATGTTTTTTATTTAGTTTTTTCTTGTTTATATTATTAATACTGTCAATTTTATTTTTATTTTTTATTATTGTTTGTCTGTATATAATATGTTCTGCTAATAAAGAGTTTCTAAATAAATAAATAAAAATTAACGCGTCGTCGCCTCAACGTTTCCACTACTTGTAGGCTCAGCCGAGACCCGCCAGTGCTAGTAGCAGCAGCAAGAAATCCAAGGCCACTGCCGCCCCTCCAGCAGACAGCAGGAGTCGGAGAATATACCCGAGCGTGCCGTCAGCGAGGCTGCTGGCCACAACAAGACCAGACAGAAGAAGAGAAAGAAGAAGGACCCGGCAGCATCAGCCGCCCCGCCAGTAAGAAGCGAGGACTGTCTCTTCAGTCCCCCCCGAGCCGCCACTCATCAGCAAGAAGAGAGCGTCGACTGTGAGTGAAAATTAAGTTAACTTTAAAAAAAAAAAAAATCAGAATACCAGACCCTAGGCTTAGAATAGACACAACTCAAATTTTTTTCCATCCCTAAAAAAAAGCAAGGAATATGCTCAAATCCTCTATAATAATATCATGCATGAAATTTTTTAACGATATGACCCTACAACCTGATTTATTGAAATAAATACATGTGTGAATGAATGAGTGAATGATCATACCAGTTATTGCTTGATTATTTATAATCTATAACTTCAAGTGTAGGTATTTGAATTAAAAAAAAAAAGTTATCAATATTTGTATTAGCCACATTCGTGATGTATCTATCACAACTACTTAGGAGCCAAATAAAAATTGCTTTAGTATGGGTCCTCTGTATACAAAAAAAGTATGAAAAATAAAATATTTGTATTAGCCACTTTCGTAATATCTATCACAACTACTTAGAAGCCAAATAAAAATTGCTTAGGAATGGGTCCTCTGTATACAAAAAAAGTATGAAAAATAAAACAAATGATTATTATTATTGATACTCAAACTCGCTTTAAAAAATCTACGCTGAAACCGGGTCTTGAACCAGCGACCTCCAGGTTACAAGTCCGCTGCCTAATGGATCGAGCTACTTAGGTGTGTGTGCGTAAATAAATATCGCTCCATTTATACATAAAAAATAAAAAACAATCATGACATCACACTTTTTTTTACCAAACAAGACTCGAACCACCGACCTCCAGGTTACAAGTCCGCCGCGCCGTATCGATCATGCTACTGAGCTCAGATAAGACAAGAATCATTAACGAGAGTAATATTTGGTTCGGTGCTCAATGCCAATAGGCTTACTCATTTTTATCTCTCTTGCCATTAGTCCAGCGACGGCCAAACAGTCGACCGCGGTCCACCGGTGGACCGCCTAACATTTTCTGGTGGTCCGCAAGCAAATTTCGAAAAAAAAAGTGTCTACTAATTAAAAAAAAGCAGAAAACTGGAAAAAAAAGTAGAAGCGGGGAAAAAATATGTACCTACATTTTAAAAAAGTATAGGTAGGTAGATTGTAGGCTATACAAAGGTATGAATTTTGTTGTCTAAAGAGAAAATATATTACTATACCTACTTGTTACTAATGGGCATTACTTGAACCTGCAGGCTGTGTTAAGCTTTACTTGTTACTAATGATTTCGGAAAGAAAGAGAGATTGAGAGTGTGTGTAAATTTTATTGTAACCCTTTGATAGTACCGCCGCCGGCGCCAATTCTCTCGCTTATGCTTTCTTGTCTAGTTTACTTTATTACTAACAAGCAGGCTGTCGCCCGCTTTTCGGGCCGAGGCATGGCCGTGAAAGCAAAAATCCTTTTTCGCCAATGGGAGGTGTTGTAGTGGGAATTTCGAAAAATCCCGTCTTATTGCACATCTAGACTATAAGACAAGGACTTACGGTTTGGGCTGTAGAGCGATGACAGTCAGTGGTCAGTGGTCAGTGAGTGACTTTGACATTTATATATTAAGATGTGTCTACTCAAGTCTACTGTTTAGTCCCGTTCCCCTCTCTAAGTCTAAGTGCGTCTGATTATTTAACGTAATATTTTGATTTCGTCCGCGATCTTTTCTGTCTAATTTTTGGAAAGTTGTCGGTTTAATTTTTTAAAAACAACAGTTTTTAGTGTTTTTCTTTTATTGGTGTGATGTTTTAGTTTAAAATTAACTATGTTTTAGTTCAAAATTTAGTAGTAACTCATGAATTCGGTATGATCTGCCTGCGTCTTGGACATTACATGCGTAGGTATTTAGTTACTACTAAATTATAAACTTCCCCATGAAACACTGAAGTTAAGCAACGTCGCGCATGTATGGTATTTGGATGGGACCCATCCAGGTATCACCCATGTAATGCTGGCCGTCCCGGCCCCATCAGGCTGGGTGAGGTAAATGTGAGTAGCTAGGTTTGTTTAGCCTAGCGAATGGAGGGTAAAAAACCCCCGTCGTGATATGACCATGGCAGTTGAAAGCGACGTGTAGCTCAAATAAATAATAAAATTATAAACTAAAACATAGTAAACAACACACCAATAAAAGAAAAACACTAGAAAACTGTTGTGATTTAGAAACTGTTGGGGAAAGGGGGGGGGGGGGGCTAGTGTGGTGGCCGCCAGTAATTTTTAAAAATATCAAAGTAGACCGCATGCTAAAAAGGTTGGCCACCCCTGCCATATACTTATGTAAAAGTACATAGAAATAAAGCTATGTATTACATGATTGTATTTTCTGCACATTCTGATGCCATGTACGTATATACAATTATACAGGGTGTCCACCTACACGTATAAACAGTTTTTGGGCCTTCAAAAGTGGCCAGTCAATAGTGAATGCCCATAACGCATTAAATGAGTACAGAGCTTGACCTTGAAAAGGATTTTACCTATTCGATAAGCAAGCAAAATAATCTCTGCATGCAACGGTCATTATTTGCCTCGCTCTGAATTTCATGGAGTTAGAGAAAGAAGAAAGAACGCGAGTCTCCCGAAGTGAAGCATTTTTTTTAGGGTTTTGTTCATATGAAGAAAAAACCTATTATTTTTCTTCAAAAGTACAGCTTACATCTATTATAACCTTTTTCTTCCTTTTCTCTTCTAATCTATACTTTTGCTATACCTTAATTATTTGTACCAAGAACTGAACACCGACCCCAGTAGCTTGATCGGTAAGGCGACGGACTTGTAACCTGGAGGTCGGAGGCTCAAGTCCCGGTTTCAGTAGAAAAGCTTGTGATATCACACAAATGTAAACCAACACAAATATGATGAGTTTTCGAAGTGATTAACACAAATATGATAAGTTTTCGAATGTGATTAACAACACAAAAATGATAATTTCACAACTTTCAACTTGTTTAGCGTGTGGACTCCCACATCTTTCACGTCC
This sequence comes from Bactericera cockerelli, assembly GCA_024516035.1. Classification (NCBI taxonomy): domain Eukaryota; kingdom Metazoa; phylum Arthropoda; class Insecta; order Hemiptera; family Triozidae; genus Bactericera; species Bactericera cockerelli. The sequence goes on from JAMCCL010000234.1 coordinate 3,747, forward strand.
CGCCTCGTTCATGTCAATTTAAGGGTTGGGAGGAAGGAGATTGCAAAGGCAATAACCCCGCCCTTTAGTTAGGACATATATTATGTATATATTTTTTTTTTCTTCTATTATATTATGTATGTATGTATTGTTTTATTTGTGGTGAAGCACAAGGCCTCTTCACAATTTTTGTGGGTAGCGCCAGCATTACTAAGAGCCTCCTTTACATTTCGAATTATTCTATGATATTAATTTCTTTTTTACTCTAGTAATGCCGCCACTGGTCGTTACTCATACAAGTAACTACTCATTTTTCCTCACGAGGTGATGAGTGGAATATGTCCTATTAATAAAGTGTAAATAAATAAATAAATTTTCTCATCCCCCCACCCCCCCCCCCCCCCCCCCCCCCCCCCCCCCCCCCCCCCCCCCCCCCCCCCCCCCCCCCCCCCCCCCCCCCCCCCCCCCCCCCCCCGACAGAGAGGATTGACCGTTCAGTCCCTGCGGCCCACACAGACACAGGAGGAGGACCCGTCACCGCCACCGCCCAACAAGAAGAAAGCAGCAGCAGCGGCGTCGACTCTTCAGTCCTCCCAACACAAGAGGCGAGCAGCCCTCCCCTTCCTCTTCCGTCCCCCCCGGCAGCAGCAGCAGCGGTAGACGCACTACAGTCCGACGCAGGACGAGACGAGTGTCTAGCGGCGCGTCCAGTGTGACGTCATTGTGTGCGGCAGCCACTGGCAAGAGGACCAAGTCCCCCCTTCCTCTGCGAGTCTTCTCGACAAGGTATTTTAAACATAACATTGATACCCTGAGAGCATTTTAATCACAGTAAATTTTTGTACTTTGCCTATGTTCGGTCCCACCTAGAATATTGCTCAAGTGTCTGGTCTCCTCAATATGGTATTCATATTTCTTCTCTTGAATCTGTTCAAAGAGCTTTTTTAAGAATGCTCGCTTACAAATAGAAAATAACGATATCTACTATAATAAGATCATGAAATCACAAGATATTAAATCACTTGAACTTAGAAGAAATATGCTAGACCTGACATTCCTACTACACAAGATCATTCATAATAAAATCGATACTCCAGACTTACTTGATCAACTTAATTTTCATGTTAAACAATTTAACTCCAGAAATAAAAATACTTTCAAACTTAGACAGAATAGAACAAACATAGGCGAATTCTCCCACTCCAGCGAATGCAAAAATTAAGGAACAATATAGCTGACAATATGTAGATATATTTTTTTGTTGTCAAAATAAGTTATTAATGTGATTTTTATTTTATTTTAATAATATTGTAATAAATGGGAGTACATCCCGTCAGTTCTTGTTTAAAAAAAAAAAACATTAGAATACCTTTGGGGGTTTTTTTAAAGTATAATTCTGTTAGCTCTACTTGCAACCTATCTAGTTTATACTGCCGAGGTAAGACCCACGACACAAGGACCATACTTCATAGGTGTGGCCCTTAGTGTGGGATGACGACAGCCAAAAGAAGACTAGCGTAAGTTCAGTTAAAAATATTATGAATTATGTAAACTGTCATTGTTATATACATTTGAACCATTTACTTGTATTAAATAAATAAAAAATAAAAATAATAGACTGAAAAGTCGTTTTAATTCAGCAGTCAAACAGGTCTTATGTATGTATGAGGAGTAGTCACTTGGCCTAGCGGTGGCATGCTCGGCTTGCACTCCAGGTGACCCGGGTTCGAATCCCGGCGAGGTCGGAATTTTTTCGGCTCTGTACTTTAGCTGTCGGGGCCTACCCTAGCTTTGTGAGAACAATTTGGGGTAGTTGTAGAGTGGGCAACGACCAGTGGCGGCATTACGAGATAGATATTGGAATATGATGGTTGGTCGGAGATATGATGCATTAGCATTAGTTCTCGTAATGTCGATGCTACCACATGATAACACAATAACTAGCTCTTTTTATTATAGGATGAGCAAGTAAGAAGCATACCAAATTATTATTTCTGTAAATCGATCACTGTGGTATTTCGTTCACACTGGCGCGCGCGCGCAGGGGTTTTTGTTTTTTTTTTTTATTGAAATTGTCTTGAAATTTTTTATTGTCTGGCTGGGGGACTTTAATTGTCTGGCTGGGGGACTTTAAACAGGGAGTAGACAGCAGTCTGGCTGGGGGACTATAAACAGGGAGTAGACCAGCAGTCTGGCTGGGGGACTATAAACAGGGAGTAGACCAGCATTGGCTTGGTTTGGGGGCCCTTGTCAATTATTAGCCTCCTTGTAAAGACAGTGGTAGAAGGGCTGAGTCATTCCTCCATGTCTGGCTACCATCGTTCACGATGACGCCACCTATGATGATGATGAAAAAAAAAAATCATTCTTGTAAAGGAAGCCATTGGTGAATAGTCTTAGCCACAATATTAGGATTCTGAAATTTAATGCTTTCATGGAAACAATCACAAACACAATAATTGATGCAGTTCTTTACACCAAAGACTTGTATAGGATAACATTTACAACTTAATATTGTTTTAGATTCATTTCATATTGACTAGTATAGCATTGTATTTATTATTTGTTCTAGTTACTCATTCTTTGCTATGTAAGATGTCCATTTATATTGTAATTTTTTTTTTTAAAGACCATTGTAAACTTTCTGACCATTGTATACACCGTCGGGGTGATTTTACAAATAAAACATATATCTATCTATCTATACATATTAACGGGCTGTGTTCCCCCCCCTGACAGACAAGCCAGCAGGAAGCGCGGTCACGTGACCTCTTCCACGCGAGCGCCCACCACGATAGAGTCGCCCTCCCCCTCTGCCGCCCCCGCCTCGCCCTCGCCCGCCAAGAAGCCTCGCGTCTCCTCAGCCTCAGCCTCCTCCTCCTCCGTGTCTCTGCTCCGACGAAGCTCGCGCTGTAATAAACTACCAACAACGGGTTCTTGCGCCAGCACAAGGTACGAATTTTTTTTGCATGTTCTTTTTCAAATAATTAAATCCCGCCACCAGATTTAATCTGAATGGGGTACAGAATACTTCCATATATTATTACTCTTTGAAATAGTCTCATTTTAAATGTATTAAAATGTTATGTCTGTGTAAGAGACCTCAAATATACAATAAAAGTAATATGTTAAAAAAAAAAAAAAAACAGAAAAGTGATAAGTTGTACTAAATGTACATGAATATCAGAACATACCTGGACTGCTGTTTCGAGCTTATTTGCTCTCATCAGCAGGTAATAGTTTTCCTGTGTGTATTTTATTTATTAAATTTATCAGCGATACCGCCGATAGAATCATAATCATATCGCCTTATTTATACTGCCTGACTTGGACTAACGAGTCCCATTTGCTGGAATCATTGACGTATACAAGACGTGTGGTCAAAGCCCAAAACGTATTATTGACGTATACAAGACGTGTGGTCAAAATCACAATCTTGTTATGTTCCGACTTCCCGCAGATCTAATTGTTATTTATTTCTAATTGTTATTTATAGATGTTGTTTGTTTTGTACTGGCCGCAGATCTAACAGTTGTAGGTTTAATTTTAGCCGCAGTTCTTGATGTTATTCGTTTGAATCATTGTTTTGCGCTAGCCGCAGATCTAACTGTGTTTTCTGTTCTGTCCTAACCGCATATCAAAAAGCCATTATGAAATTAAATATGTAGAAACATTTTTTGTAAATTGTTTACCTACTATGAGTTAGACTTAAAAAACTATTTTAAGAAATGAAACTACCCCACAAAACAAGAGGACTGTATCCCCTTGGTGTGGGGTAGTCGGATTAAATATATGTTACCTATTAGACCTTTAGATTAATGCAAATAAATTACAAATTACAAATCTAACTGTTATTCGTTGTGTACTAGCCGCATTTTTAACCGTGTTGTTCCTCTGGTTTCAGCCGCAGATCGTCCCGTGCGGGTGGAGTGAGTGGGGGCGGGGTGGGAGGTGGGGGGCAAGGAGGAAGCTCTGCTGGCAACACTGTAGAAGCAGCCGCCGCAGCAGCAGCGTCTGACAACACTGTAGCCTCAGCCACCACTGCTATGAGTGGAGAGGATGACAAGGCCGCGCTCACTCAAGGTACGCACTGGTGGTGAAGTGGTTAACGCGCTGGTCTGGTAATCCAGGTAGCGTAGGGATCCGTTGGTTCGAATATCACCCCAGTGCACGAATTTTTCCTCATGAATTTGAGTTTCTGACCACATAATAAGAAGACTCTGAGGGTTAGGTGGTAGAAAATGCTTTGAGCATTAAACCTCACCTGGTGATTACCTTCCACTTAAGAGTGATATTCTTATAATTACGACTCCAGTTTGTAGCCACAGATATTATGATATTAATAATAAAATATTGCCTTATTTACACTGCCCGATTATTACTAATGAGTCTCATTATTCCAACAGTAAGCCGAGACTTATTATTTTGTGGCCAAAATACCAATAGAGAGGATAACTTGTCATGTCCCGGCTGGGTTTCGAACCCGCGACTTCTCGATTACCAGTCAGACGCTTTGACCACTGAGCTACCGGGACATACTATCTTTGACCCCTGAGCTACCGGGACATACTATCTTTGACCCCTGAGCTACCGGGACATACTATCTTTGACCCCTGAGCTACCGGGACATACTATCTTTGACCCCTGAGCTACCGGGACATACTATCTTTGACCCTGAGCTACCGGGACATACTATCTTTGACCCCTGAGCTACCGGGACATACTATCTTTGACCCCTGAGCTACCGGGACATACTATCTTTGACCCCTGAGCTACCGGGACATACTATCTTTGACCCCTGAGCTACCGGGACATACTATCTTTGACCCCTGAGCTACCGGGACATACTATCGACATTTTCAATGTTTACAATGAGCCAGTGTTGATGACACGTTGAATGATCAGATAATAATGAAGTTATACTACGTTCAGCGTGGATAGGACTTGGTTGGGGAATATTGAGCGCACCGTTACCTCAGCGGTAAAATCCCCATCAATTACTGACTTTGTACATCGTACATACATAATATATGGACATGTATTTTTTTTTCTCAACAGTATAGATAGACGTAGCCATGAAAATAATAATTACTCCTGATGGTCAAGCAAAATATTGACAAAGATTATTGTCTGAGGCAATATCTGCCATCAAACCCATACGGTTAAACTAAAATAATTATACATTATTACATATTACAAGAAAAAAGAAAAAGCTTTATTTATTTATTCATGTGTTTATTCTGGTAAATTTGGTTTTTTTTTTTTTTTTAATAATAATAATAAAATCATTTGTTTTATTTTTCATATTTTTTTTTATACAGAGGACCCATCCTAAGCCATTTTTATTTGGCTTCTAAGATATTGACATTTTGAAAAGAAATTCCTCTCTCACGTGATTCCTTTCTTACTCTGCCGCCGCCAGGATCAAGCAGCGGGCTGCCCACCACCACCGCCGCCGCCGGTGCCACGGGCGTAACAGCCTCGGGCTCGGGGGGAGCCAGTGGCTCCGGAGCCGCCCACCCGCCCCCGGCCCCCCCGGCCTGGACTCGGAGAGTGAGGACAGCGAGGTGGGCCGCCTGCAGGCCCTGCTGGAGGCCCGCGGCCTCCCCCCGCACCTGTTTGGGGCCCTGGGGCCGCGCGTGCAACACCTGCTCCACAGGAGCATGGGAGCCAGCTCGAGTAAGTGGAGCTATTTATTAGAACATTTTATTTATTTATCAACAATTTTGGATTTTTACAAAGGTTCTTTTCCTAAGCTGATGATAAAAGCTTCTAAGAAAAGATATAACAGTTTTATTATAGCTTATATCATTATCTCGCTGGGGGACAATAAACAGGGAGTAGACCAGCAGTCTGGCTGGGGGACTATAAACAAGGAGTAGACCAGCAGTCTGGCTGGTCTACTCCTTGTTTCATAGCCTCGGAGGGATTACTTCGTGGTCTATTTTTTTATGTAACTTAAATTGTCTTCTTCTTTCTTTTCTCTTCTTTAAAAAAAAAAAACGCTCATCTTACAGTGGGAAACACGTATGAGACGGCGTGCCCACCGGTGGGTCACATTTTTTTTTTCAATTTCCCTTGTAACGTGACCCACCGGTGGGCGCAGATATTGCTAATATATTTTTGTACTCGCCCGTCCCAATTTTTTTTTTTTTTGTCATATTTGGAACAAATACCCTAATTTGAAGCCGTCCCAGCGTACAAACTATAGAAAATAGCACCCGTCTCATACGTGTTAAAAAAAAATGTGTCATGTTGCAGCGGCCACCAAGGCCCAGCAGCTGCTCGTGTCCCTGCAGGCGGCGGGGGACGAGGACCAGCAGCTGCAGGCTGTGGTGGAGATGTGCCAGATGCTGGTCATGGGCAACGAGGACACGCTCACCGGGTTCTTACCCCCTGTGAGGGTGTCCTCGATATGAGAAACCTCGCTCATCTTTTTTTTAAAAAAAAGTGAGAAGAAGAAGATAGTTTCACAGCCTCGGAGGCATTACTTCGTGGTCTATTTTTTTTATGTCACTAAAATTGTCTTCTTCTTTTTTCTCTCTTCTTTAAAGAAATGCTCACTTAAAAAAAAAAAAAAAAAAAAAAAAAAATGTCTTTTTTTTATCTCTTCTTTAAAAAAACGCTCATCTTTAAAAAAAAAACAACAAAAAAAAAATTGTCTTCTTTTTTTATCTCTTCTTTAAAAAAAAACGCTCATCTTAAAAAAAAAAAAAAAAAAATTGTCTTCTTTTTTTTAATCTCTTCTTTAAAAAAACGCTCATTTTTTTAAAAAAAAAAAAAATTGTCTTCTTTTTTTATCTCTTTTTAAAAAAAAGCTCATCTTTTTTTTTAAAAAAAATTGTCTTCTTTTTTTTTATCTCTTCTTTAAAAAAAAGCTCATTTTTAAAAAAAAAAAATTGTCTTCTTTTTTTTATCTCTTTTTAAAAAAAAGCTCATCTTTTTTTTTAAAAAAAAAATTGTCTTCTTTTTTTATCTCTTTTTAAAAAAAACGCTCATCTTAAAAAAAAAAAAAAATTGTCTTCTTTTTTTTATCTCTTCTTTAAAAAAAAAACGCTCATCTTAAAAAAAAAATTGTCTTCTTTTTTTTATCTCTTCTTAAAAAAAACGCTCATTTTTACAAAAAAACAATTGTGTTAAAAAATTGTCTTCTTTTTTTTATCTCTTCTTTAAAAAAAACGCTCATTTTTACAAAAAAAAAATGTCTTCTTTTTTTTATCTCTTCTTTAAAAAAACGCTCATCTTTTTTTTTTTTTTTTTTTTTTTTTTAAATTGTCTTCTTTTTTTTCTCTCTTCTTTAAAAAAACGCTCATCTTTAAAAAAAAAAATTCTTCTTTTTTTTATCTCTTCTTTAAAAAACGCTCATCTTAAAAAAAAAACACCTGTGTCATGTTGCAGCGGCCACCAAGGCCCAGCAGCTGCTCGTGTCCCTGCAGGCGGCGGGGGACGAGGACCAGCAGCTGCAGGCTGTGGTGGAGATGTGCCAGATGCTGGTCATGGGCAACGAGGACACGCTCACCGGGTTCTTACCCCCTGTGAGGGTGTCCTCGATATTAGAAACCTCGCTCATCTTTTTAAAATTATAATGTAATTGTATTATAATGTATTATATTATAATGTACTTGGGTGTATTATAATGTAATTGGGTGTATGTCAAATTTCATTGTAATTGACATACATCTGTTTTGTATTGCAAAAAAAAAAAAAAAAAAAAAAAAGTGAGAAGAAGAAGAAGATAGTTTCACAGCCTCGGAGGCATTACTTCGTGGTCTATTTTTTTTATGTAACTAAAATTGTCTTCTTCTTTTTTTTCTCTCTTCTTTAAATTTTATCTCTTCTTTAAAAAAACGCTCATCTTTTTTTTTTTTTTTTTTTTTAAATTGTCTTCTTTTTTTATCTCTTCTTTAAAAAAACGCTCATCTTTAAAAAAAAAAAAAAAAAATGTCTTCTTTTTTTTATTTCTTCTTTAAAAAAACGCTCATCTTAAAAAAAAAAAAAAAAAAAAATTGTCTTCTTTTTTTTATCTCTTCTAAAAAAACGCTCATCTTAAAAAAAAAAAAAAAAAAAATTGTCTTCTTTTTTTTTATCTCTTCTTTAAAAAAAAAAACGCTCATCTTAAAAAAAAAAAAACACCTGTGTCATGTTGCAGCGACCACCAAGGCCCAGCAGCTGCTCGTGTCCCTGCAGGCGGCGGGGGACGAGGACCAGCAGCTGCAGGCTGTGGTGGAGATGTGCCAGATGCTGGTCATGGGCAACGAGGACACGCTCACCGGGTTCTTACCCCCTGTGAGGGTGTCCTCGATATTAGAAACCCTCACCGGGTTCTTACCCCCGGTGAGGGTGTCCTCGATATTAGAAACCTCGCTCATCTTTTTTTTTAAAAAAAAGTGAGAAGAAAAAGAAGAATGGTTTCACAGCCTCGGAGGCATTACTTCGTGGTCTATTTTTTTTATGTCACTAAAATTGTCTTCTTCTTTTTTCTCTCTTCTTTAAAAAAAAAGCTCATCTTTTTTTTTTTAAAAAAATTTCCTTTTTTTTTAAAAAAAAATTGTCTTTTTTTATCTCTTTTTTTAAAAAAACGCTCATTTTTACAAAAAAACAATTGTGTTAAATTGTCTTTTTTTTTATCTCTTCTTAAAATAACGCTCATCTTTTTTTAAAAAAAAATTGTCTTCTTTTTCTTATCTCTTCTTTAAAAAAAACGCTCATCTTTAAAAAAAAAAAAAAAAAATGTCTTCTTTTTTTATCTCTTCTTTAAAAAAAAACGCTCATCTTTAAAAAAACAAAACACCTGTGTCATGTTGCAGCGGCCACCAAGGCCCAGCAGCTGCTCGTGTCCCTGCAGGCGGCGGGGGACGAGGACCAGCAGCTGCAGGCTGTGGTGGAGATGTGCCAGATGCTGGTCATGGGCAACGAGGACACGCTCACCGGGTTCTTACCCCCTGTGAGGGTGTCCTCGATATTAGAAACCTCGCTCATCTTTTTTTAAAAAAAGTGAAAAGAAGAAGATAGTTTCACAGCCTCGGAGGCATTACTTCGTGGTCTATTTTTTTTTATGTCACTTAAATTGCCTTCTTCTTTTTTTTCTCTCTTCTTTAAAGAAACGCTCACTTAAAAAAAAAAAAAAAAATTGTTTTCTTTTTTTTATCTCTTCTTTAAAAAAACGCTCATCTTTTTTTTTTTTTTTTTTTTTTTTTAATTGTCTTCTTTTTTTATCTCTTTAAAAAAAACGCTCATCTTAAAAAAAAAAAATGTCTTCTTTTTTTTAATCTCTTCTTTAAAAAAAACGCTCATTTTTTACAAAAAAAATGTCTTCTTTTTTTATCTCTTCTTTAAAAAAAACCCTCATCTTTTTTTTAAAAAAATTGTCTTTTTTTATCTCTCCTCTAAAAAAACGCACATCTTTTTTTTTTTTTTTTTTTTAAATGTCTTCTTTTTTTTATCTCTTCTTTAAAAAAAACGCTGATCTTAAAAAAAAAAAAAAATTGTCTTCTTTTTTTCTCTTCTTTAAAAAAACGCTCATCTTAAAAAAAAAAAAAAAAAAAAAAAAATTGTCTTCTTTTTTTTATCTCTTCTTTAAAAAAACGCTCATCTTAAAAAAAAAACACCTGTGTCATGTTGCAGCGGCCACCAAGGCCCAGCAGCTGCTCGTGTCCTGCAGGCGGCGGGGGACGAGGACCAGCAGCTGCAGGCTGTGGTGGAGATGTGCCAGATGCTGGTCATGGGCAACGAGGACACGCTCACCGGGTTCTTACCCCGGTGAGGGTGTCCTCGATATTAGAAACCCTCACCGGGTTCTTACCCCTGTGAGGGTGTCCTCGATATTAGAAACCTCGCTCATCTTTTTTTAAAAAAAAAAGTGAGAAGAAGAAGAAGAAGATAGTTTCACAGCCTCGGGGGGGATTACTTCGTGGTCTATTTTTTTTTATGTAACTAAAATTGTCTTCTTCTTTTTCCTCTCTTCTTTAAAGAAACGCTCACTTAAAAAAAAAAAAAAAAATTGTCTTTTTTTTATCTCTTCTTTAAAAAAAACGCTCATCTTTTTTTTTTTTTTTTTTTTAAAATTGTCTTCTTTTTTTTTATCTCTTCTTTAAAAAAACGCTCATCTTAAAAAAAAAAAAAATTGTCTTCTTTTTTTTATCTCTTCTTTAAAAAAAAAACGCTCATCTTTACAAAAAAAAATTGTCTTTTTCTTATCTCTTCTTTAAAAAAAAACGCTAATTTTTACGAAAAAACACTTGTGTTTTCTTACAGCGGCCACCAAGGCCCAGCAGCTGCTCGTGTCCCTGCAGGCGGCGGGGGACGAGGACCAGCAGCTGCAGGCTGTGGTGGAGATGTGCCAGATGCTGGTCATGGGCAACGAGGACACGCTCACCGGGTTCTTACCCCCTGTGAGGGTGTCCTCGATATTAGAAACCCTCACCGGGTTCTTACCCCCGGTGAGGGTGTCCTCGATATTAGAAACCCTCACCGGGTTCTTACCCCCTGTGAGGGTGTCCTCGATATTAGAAACCTCGCTCATCTTTTTTTAAAAAAAAGTGAGAAGAAAAAGAAGAAGAAGATAGTTTCACAGCCTCGGAGGCATTACTTCGTGGTCTATTTTTTTTATGTAACTTAAATTGTCTTCTTCTTTTTTCTCTCTTCTTTAAAAAAAAGCTCATCTTTTTTTTTTTTTTTAAAAAATTCCTTTTTAAAAAAAAAAAAATTATCTTTTTTTATCTCTTCTTTAAAAAAAACGCTCATTTTTACAAAAAAAAACAATTGTGTTAAAAATTGTCTTTTTTTTATCTCTTCTTTAAAGAAACGCTCACTTTTTTTTTTTTTTTAAAAAAATTGTCTTCTTTTTTTTATCTCTTCTTTAAAAAAACGCTCATCTTTTTTTAAAAAAAATTGTCTTTTTTTATCTCCTCTTTAAAAAAAAACGCTCATCTTTACAAAAAAAAATGTCTTTTTTTCTCTCTTATTTAAAAAAACGCTCATCTTTTTTTTAAAAAAAATTGTCTTTTTTTTATCTCTTCTTTAAAAAAAACGCTCATTTTTACAAAAAAACAATTTTTTAAAAAAATTGTCTTCTTTTTTTTATCTCTTCTTTAAAAAAACGCTCATTTTTTAAAAAAAACACCTGTGTCTCGTTGCAGCGGCCACCAAGGCCCAGCAGCTGCTCGTGTCCCTGCAGGCGGCGGGGGACGAGGACCAGCAGCTGCAGGCTGTGGTGGAGATGTGCCAGATGCTGGTCATGGGCAACGAGGACACGCTCACCGGGTTCTTACCCCCTGTGAGGGTGTCCTCGATATTAGAAACCCTCACCGGGTTCTTACCCCCGGTGAGGGTGTCCTCGATATTAGAAACCCTCACCGGGTTCTTACCCCGGTGAGGGTGTCCTCGATATTAGAAACCTCGCTCATCTTTTTTTTAAAAAAAAAGTGAGAAGAAAAAGAAGAAGAAGATAGTTTCACAGCCTCGGAGGAATTACTTCGTGGTCTATTTTTTTTTTATGTCACTAAAATTGTCTTCTTCTTTTTTTTCTCTCTTCTTTAAAGAAAAGCTCACTTAAAAAAAAAAAAAAAAAATTGTCTTCTTTTTTTATCTCTTCTTTTAAAAAAAACGCTCATCTTAAAAAAAAAAAAAAATTGTCTTCTTTTTTTATCTCTTCTTTAAAAAAACGCTCATCTTTTTTTTTAAAAAAAAAAAAAAAAAAAAATTGTCTTTTTTTTATCTCTTCTTTAAAAAAACGCTCATCTTAAAAAAAAAAAAAAAAAAAAATTGTCTTCTTTCTTTATCTCTTCTTTAAAAAAAAACGCTAATTTTTACAAAAAAACACCTGTGTCGTGTTGCAGCGGCCACCAAGGCCCAGCAGCTGCTCGTGTCCCTGCAGGCGGCGGGGGACGAGGACCAGCAGCTGCAGGCTGTGGTGGAGATGTGCCAGATGCTGGTCATGGGCAACGAGGACACGCTCACCGGGTTCCCGGTCAAGCAGGTGGTGCCCGCCCTCATCTCTCTCCTGTCCATGGACCACAACTTCGACATGGTAACTATATGAGTATACTAAGGGTTGGGTGGAAGAGAGTAACTTCGACATGGTAACTTTTTTTTTTAATTTTTTTTTTCATTGTACATTTTTTTTTTTTTATTTTAATTGTTGATCTTGCTGAATGATTTATGGTATCTATATGTGTATAGATACCATAAATCATTCAGCAACTTCGACATGGTAACTTTTTTTTTTTTTTAATTTGAGGTATAAATACACTGCTGGGATGTTTCACAGAAGGATTTTTTTTTTTTTTTTCATTGCAGGTACATATTTTTTTTTTTTTTTTCATTGTTGATCTTGCTGAATTTATGGTAACTATATGTGTGTATACTAAGGGTTGGGTGGAAGAGAGTGCCAGATACTCACCGGGTTCCCAGTCAAGCAGGTGGTGCCCGCCCTCATCTCTCTCCTGTCCATGGACCACAACTTCGACATGGTAACTATTTTTTTTTAATTTGAGGTATAAATACTGCTCTGGGATGTTTCACAGAAGGATTTTTTTTTTTTTTTTTTTTTTTTCTTCATTGTAGGTACATTTTTTTTTTTTTTTTTTAATTGTTGATCTTGCTGAATGATTTATGGTAACTATATGTGTATACTAAGGGTTGGGTGGAAGAGAGTGCTAGGACCACAACTTCGACATGGTAACTATATGTGTGTATACTAAGGGTTGGGTAGAAGAGAGTAACTTTGACATGGTAACTATGCTATACATATACTAAGGGTTGGGTGGAAGAGAGTGCCAGGAGCACAACGTTGACATGGTAACTGTACGTATACTGAGAGGTCTGTGGTTGAAGTCCTGGTTTCAGCGACATCACAAAATTGATTAACACAAATAGGAAGATAGTGCCAGTTTCATGGTAGCGAGGAAAACAATTTTTTTACATTTATTTTTTATGACGTTCCTTTAAAAGAAATCATTATTTTTTGTGATGCCATTATTATTTTTAAATTTCAATGTTATCATGACGTTATTCAAAAAAAAAAAAAAAAAAATATTGTTCTTTCATTCTTATTTTTATTTTTAATTTCATTGTTCTATGACGTTATTATTATTTTTTGCAGGAGGGATACTTTGTCAAGTAACGTCATAATTGAGAAAAAGATAAACACTTGTCGCGTGTTTCTGATAAATTTCTGTCGAGTGAAGACAAGACAAGTTTATCTTTTTCTCAGTTATTATTATTTTAATTTTTCATAACGTTATTTCAATTCAAGGGTTGGGTGGAAGAGATTGCCATAGGCAATAACCCCGCCCTTTAGTTAGGACTTATGTTTTTATTTATTTTCTATTCTTTTTCATTTTTATTGTATCTATTGTTTCCATTTTTTTCATTGTTAAATAATTATTTTTATGTACATAATGTCCATTTATACCTAATAAAGCGTTGTATAATATTAATAATAATAATTAAATTTTCTTCGCCTCCAGATGAACAACGCTCTATTCTTTTCTAATGACGTTATTTCAATCCAACATTCTCTTCGCCTCCAGATGAACAACTCTCTATTCTTTTCTAATGACGTTATTTCAATTCAATCCACTTCTCTTCGCCTCCAGATGAACAACGCTCTATTCTTTTCTAATGACGTTATTTCAATTCAATCCACTTCTCTTCGCCTCCAGATGAACAACGCTCTATTCTTTTCTAATGACGTTATTTCAATTCAATCCACTTCTCTTCGCCTCCAGATGAACAACTCTCTATTCTTTTCTAATGACGTTATTTCAATTCAATCCACTTCTCTTCGCCTCCAGATGAACAACTCTCTATTCTTTTCTAATGACGTTATTTCAATTCAATCCACTTCTCTTCGCCTCCAGATGAACAACTCTCTATTCTTTTCTAATGACGTTATTTCAATTCAATCCACTTCTCTTCGCCTCCAGATGAACAACGCTCTATTCTTTTCTAATGACGTTATTTCAATTCAATCCACTTCTCTTCGCCTCCAGATGAACAACGCTCTATTCTTTTCTAATGACGTTATTTCAATTCAATCCACTTCTCTTCGCCTCCAGATGAACAACTCTCTATTCTTTTCTAATGACGTTATTTCAATTCAATCCACTTCTCTTCGCCTCCAGATGAACAACGCTCTATTCTTTTCTAATGACGTTATTTCAATTTTCTTCGCCTCCAGATGAACATAATAATAATAATAATTCTTTTCTAATGACGTTATTTCAATTCTCTTCGCCTCCAGATGAACAACGCGTGCCGCGCCCTCACCTACATGATGGAGGCTCTGCCCCGCTCCTCCGCGGTGGTGCTGGACGCGGTGCCCGTCTTCCTCGAGAAGCTGCAGGTCATCCAGTGCATGGATGTGGCGGAGCAGAGCCTCACCGCCCTGGAGATGCTCTCCCGCCGCCACAGCAAGTCCATCCTGCAGGCGGTGAGTAGTGGGAATAGAATAGAATAGAATAGAATAGAATAGAATGGAATAGAATAGAAGAGAAGAGAAGAGAAGAGAATAGAAGAAGAGAATAGAAGAAGAGAATAGAAGAAGAGAATAGAAGAAGAGAATAGAAGAAGAGAATAGAAGAAGAGAATAGAAGAAGAGAATAGAAGAAGAGAATAGAAGAAGAGAATAGAACAAGAGAATAGAAGAAGAGAATAGAAGAAGAGAAGAGACGAGAATAGAAGAGAATATAATAGAATAGAATAGAAGAGAATAGAATAGAATAGAATAGAAGAGAATAGAATAGTTCCTGGAGAAGCTGCAGGTCATCCAGTGCATGGATGTGGCGGAGCAGAGCCTCACCGCCCTGGAGATGCTCTCCCGCCGCCACAGCAAGTCCATCCTGCAGGCGGTGAGTTGTGGGAATAGAATAGAATGGAATAGAATAGAATAGTTCCTGGAGAAGCTGCAGGTCATCCAGTGCATGGATGTGGCGGAGCAGAGCCTCACCGCCCTGGAGATGCTCTCCCGCCGCCACAGCAAGTCCCCCCGGGAAGGCGGTGATTTGGGGGGGAATTTTAGAATAGAAAAAAAGAGAAGAGGGGAAAGGGGAAAAAAAAGGGGGAAGAAAGGGGAGAAGGAAGAGAAGAGAAGAAAAAAAGGGGAGAAGAGAAGGGAAGGGAGAAGAGAAGAAAAGAGAAAAAAAGAAAAAAAAAAGAGAAAAGAAAGGGGAAAAGGGGGAAAAAAATGGGGAAGGGGGAAAGGAAGATGAGAGAAGGAAGAAAGAGAAGGAAAGGGGGAAAAAAAAAGGGGGGAAGAGAAGAAAAAGAGAAAAAGAAGGGAAAGGGGGAAAGGAGAAGAGAAGAGGGGAAAAAAAGAAAAGGGGGGGAAAAAGGAAGGAAGAGAAGAGAAGAGAAAAAAAAGAGAAGAGAAAGAGAAGGGGGGAAGGGAAAGAGAAGAAAAGAAAGGGAAAAGGAAAAGAAGAGAAGAGAAGGGGAAAGAGAAGAGAAAAGGGAGAAAAAAAGAGAAGAAAAGGGGGAAGGGAAAGGGGGAAGAGGGGGGAGAAAGGGGAACAGAAAAAAAGGGGAAGAGAATGAATAAATTTTAGAATAAATAAAATTAGAATAGAATTGAATAAATTTTGAATGTTTAGAATAAAAATAGAATAGTTTTGAAAAAAATTAAAAGGGGAGTTTTTCCAGCAGTCTGGCTGGGGGGACTATAAACGGGAAAAGTAGCCCCCCCTTTTGGCTGGGGGCAAAAAAAACAGGGAAGGGGGACCAGGGGGTCTGGGGGGGGACTGTAAAGGGGGAAAGGACCAGCGACGGGTTTTGGGGGACTATAAACGGGAAAATTTAGCCAAAAGCAGTCTGGCTGGGGGACTATAAACAGGGAGTTAGACCAGCAGTCTGGGGGGGGGACAAAAAACAGGGGGTGACCGCGTGGGGGCCTGGGGGACTAAAAAACAGGGAGTAGACCAGCAGTTTGGGGGGGGGGATCCCAAAGGGGGAGTGAGGGGCATTTTTGGCTGGGGGGAACTATAAAACCAGGGAGGTAGACCGGGGGTCTGGGGGGGGGGACAAAAAAACAGGGTTTTGGCCCGCAGTCTGGCTGGGGGACTACAAACAGGGAGTACCCCCAGGGGGTTCTGGCGGGGGAAAACTAAAAGGGGGGTTACCCCAACAGTCTGGGGGGGGAGACTATAAAAGGGGGAGTACCCCCCTGGGGGGGGGACTACAAACGGGGGGGTTAGACCAGCAGTTGGGGGGGGGGACTAAAAAGGGGTTTTGCCGCAGTCTGGGGGGGGACTATAAAGGGGGAAAAAGACCAGCAGTCTGGGGGGGGAAAATTTTAAAGGGGGGAGTAGACCAGCTTGGGGGCTGGGGGATAAAAAAAAGGGAGAGTAGACCGCGGGGGGGGGCTGGGGGACTAAAACAGGGGGGGGAACCGCTTCTGGCGGGGGGAAAATTTAAACGGGGGGGTAGACCTGCAGTTGGCGGGGAAAACTATAAACAGGGATAGACCCCCCATTGCTTGGTTGGGGGGGGCCCTTTTTTAAAAGTCTCCTTGAAAAAAAAAGGGGTTTTGAAGGGGGGAGTCATCCCTCTAAGTTTTGGCCCCCCATCTTCCCGGGGTTGACGCCCCCCCAAAAGGGTTTGAAATAAAAAAAAAAATCATTTGTTTTATTTTTCTAATTTTAAATTTTTTTACTTTTTTTTTTTGGGGAAAAATTTGTTTACTTGCCTTGGGGGTGAACAATAAAACAAAAAGGGAATTTTTTTTTTATTAGTTGCAGCGGGGGGTTCAGCCCCTGCCAAAACCCTACATAGACTTTTCAAAAATAGTGGCGCAGCGGGCTGCCCGGCCCGGGGTTCACGCCAAAAACCGCTGCAAAAACCCCCCCACCCGGGCCCCGGGTTGCCTTGGGGGTCCCCTCCCCCCCCGGCCCCGGCCAAAACGGCTCATTTAACAGGTGAGGGACCCGCCCCCCCCCCCCCTTTTCCTTTTAAGGGTTTTCATGTTACCCGTTTTACAAAAAGGTTTTTTGTGTGTAAATAAAAAACCCGCAAAAAATTTACGGTTTTAAAAATCTTTTTTTTGGTTTTCCCCCTTAAATTTGGGGAAAAGCTTTTTGATAGGGGATTTATGCATATTTTTTCTTTTTTATTGGAATTTTTTAAAATTTCCTTTAGCTGCGGGTTTTTAGTTTTGGGGTTTTTTAAAAATTTTAATTTTTCCCCCGAAAATTGGGTTTTATGCGGGGGCCCCCAATTTTCTTTTTTTATTGGGAATTTTTATTTTTTCCTTTTTCCTATTTTTTAAGGCCCCGGAAAAAACCAATTTTTTTCTATGGGAAGGTCTTTTCTATGAATTTTGGGGGGTTGTGGGAAAAAGTATTTCTACCCACTATCCCCCAAAAAAAATTTAATAATTTTCTAACCTCCCAAAAAAACCCCCCCCCCCCCCCAAACCCCCGGGCAGAAAAAAAAAAATCCGTCGAGTCCACGGGGTCGGGGGTTTTTGCCGGCGGGGGCGACCCCTTCCCCGTTTTGACCCCGGCCAAAAACTGCGGGGAAATCGCCTCCGAAGAACTTCTGCGCAAAAAAAAACCCCCGAAACTACTCGCCCCGGGGGGCCCCCCCCTCATTTTCCCCGGCCCCCCTTCATGGGGGTTTTTGCGCTTGCTCATTTTGCCTTGCTCTGCCTGCGGGGGAAAATTTGGGCCCCCACGTTTTCTCAAGTTGGGGCTTTTGCCGCCCCCTGGCCCCAAAAAAATCGCCTCCCCCCCCCACCCCCCTGGCAAAAAAGTCCAGGTGGGACAATAATAATAAAATATGCTGGACATACCCCCCCCCTCGGTCCCCCCTGCCTCCGGGGCTCACCCGCCCGGGGGACAGGCCCAGGTGGAAAAATTTTAAATTTTAAAAATTATTTTGGGGGAATTTTTGCCGCCCCCTTTTGGTTTCCCCGCTCGCCCCCCGGGCCCCCCCCCCCCCCTGGGAAAAGTTCAGGTGAGAAATTTTAAAAATTACTCTTAAATTTTTTTTTGGGGGTTGTAGCCGCGGGGGTCCCCGCGGGGGGGGTTTTAAATTTAGGGGCCCACCAAATTTTTTTTCAAAGTTGGCTGTCCTGAAACCCCCTTTTTTTTATGTGGGGATAACCATCATGGGGAATTGGGGGACTTTTTTTTAAAAAAGCCTTAAAAAACCCTTAAAAGGTTTTAAACTGCAAAGCTAGCCTGGCTTGAAGGGGTTTTGGCTATTACGTTTCTTTTTTTAGGTCCTCTAGTGAGACAGGGGGTTTTTCCCCTTTTTTAACGTCCCCATTTTTCATGGAAGGTAACCACCAGGCAGGGTAAAAAAATTTTATTTATTTATTATAAATTTTTAAAAATTTAAACATCAGAAAAAAAAGGGGGGAAAAAAAGATTTTTTTTTTTAAAAAAAATGATCGTTATGCTATGTTTTTTAGCAACCCCATTTGGTGGGCAGCGGGGAATATTTATTTATAAAAAAAAATTTATTTTTTTTTGGGAAAGGGAAAAACCCCCAGAATGATCAAAGGCAAAAAGCATTTTTCTACCAGAAACCCCCCAAAAATTTTTAATGACTCAAGATTTTTTTTATTTTTGTGGTAAAAAACTCAAATTAATGGGAAAAAAAAATTCATGCATTGGGTGGGATTCAACCCCAGATAAAAATTTTAAATCCGGGGTTTCATTTTGGTCCCCCCTTTTTTGATATGTTTATTTTAAATTTTTAATGAGGAAAAAAATCATGCTTGGGGGTGGGATTCAAAACCAAAAAATTAAAAATTCCGTTATCACTTTGGGGGGTGGGGTTTGTTTAATTTTTCATTAAAAATTTTCTTTTCTCTTCCCCTTTTTTTTTTTTTTTCCCCCAAAACTGCATAATGTAGGTATCTGCTCATAAATTTTTTATGGAATCTTGGTGCTTTTGGGTTTTTTTTTTTTAAAATTTTTTTAAATTGCATGGGTTGTATTTTGAAGTGAGTTTTTTTAAAAAAAATTTTTTTGGAAAATTTTTTTCAAACCCAAAAAAAAAAAATTTTTGTACTTGTTTCTGAGTTTTCTGTGAGAGGTGATTCTGTTTTTATTTTATGTTTTTTCTAGGTTTTTTTTTTTTTTTTTTTTGGTTAGTAATTTTACAGTCGAAAAAAAAATACTGTGGTGTGTATTATTCCCTTCCCCAACTTTTTAAGGGGAAAAGTAGATTTTTCCCAAAAATTTTATTTTTTTTATGAAAAAAACCATTTTAAATTTTGCTCATAAATTTTTCTGCCCAAAATTTTCCCCCGGTAAATTTTAAAAAAAAAAAAAAAAAAAAAAAAAAATTATATTTCTTCATCCTGAGGGGGTTGAAAAAAAACCATATTTTTTTTCTTTTTGAAAATAAAAAAATCATGCTTTTAAGGGTTTTTAAAAAAAAAGGGGTTTTAAAAAAATGAAAAAAGGAAAAAAATACTTCCTTTTTTTAAAATTTTTGGGGAAATTTTTGTTGTGTGTACTTTTTTTTTTTTTTTTTTTTTTCTTTTTCAATCAATTTTTTTTTTTAATTACAAAAACTAAAAAAAAAAACAATCAACGAAAAAAAAAAAAAAAATTTTCAGATATTGTATGTAAAATAAAATTTAAAAAATTTGGGGTTAAATTTGGGGTTTTTAAAAAATAAAAAAAAATTTTGTGGGGGTCTAGCCCACTGTGTCATATTTAAAGGGGAAATGTGTTGGGTTTAGATCATGTTTAAAAGTGTCCTAATGTTCCATGTAATAATGATTTGGGGTTTCCCCTTCTCGGGGGGAGGGGATAGCGCGCTCCCCCGGAAAATTTTTACGAGATCACCTTTTCCCTGATAGGCGAGTCATGCCCCGGCTGCCCACCGAGGGGGGTGTTCCCCCGGGAAAGGGGCCCCTTTTTTCCCGGTGGAGAGGGGGGGGGGGCGGCCTCGCCTCCCGCTGCTGGCCGGGGGGGGGCCGGGGGGGCGGCGACCCCGGGGGGGGGGGGCGTGGTGCCCCGGGTTTTTGGGGGGGAAAGGGGGGGACCGCGGGCCCTTTGGAAAACCGTACAGTGGGTAGATTCGGGGACTAAACGAGGTAAGCTTTTTACTCTTAAAAAACAATTGGTTAAAAACTTTTTTTTTAAACATCTTTTATTTTCAGTGAACATGGTAACAAGTTGAGAATTAAATAAAAAACAAAGCCTGATCAAGGGTGGTGTTTAAAGCCTTGGGGTTTTTTTTCCAAAAACCCCGGGGGTTAAAATTTTCGCTACCGAAAAAAAATTTTTGGAAAAGGGTTTCCCCCAAATTTTCCCCCCCAAAACAATGAAATTACATTTTTAAAAATTTTTACCGTTTTACTTTATATTTCCGGGTTGGGGTATTAAGTCTCAAAACCCCCCTTTCTGCGGGAAAATTGAGACTTGATTTTTTACAGTAAGTTTTAAGACAGTAAGACACAAAATATTTTAATGTTTTTTTAATTTTACAGGCCCCTTTTTTATGAGGTAAAAAAACCCGGGGGGGGGAGGATAACTTCTTTTTCTCCCCTTTTATTTTCCTTTTTTAAACATTTTAAATTGGGGAAAATTTTAGTACTTTAAGTATTCAGGTATTTGAATTTTTATTATTATGTAAAAATAAAAAATTTTCCATTTTTTTCTTTTTTTGGGCGGGTTTCCCCGCCGGTGCTTTACAAGTCAGCCTCCATGGCGTAACGGTTGTGACTAGGTTGACTGGAAATTTTACGGCCCTACCCAGGGGGGGTTGGGTTAATGTGGGGTAGCGGTACGATTTCCAGCGAATATGGAGGGTAAAACCTCCGCCTTGTCTACCTACCTCAAGTCAGGACTTTTTAAAAAACCAAATTTGAATCAAGGGACATGAAAAGGAGTCTAGTATTGGCTCCTTTCTTTTTCATTCTTTGGGCGTCTATTTTAATCCTCTCACCACCGGGGATTTAGGTATCAATACCAACCCCAAAGGGGGACACGGAATTTTTATGTATTAACTTAAATTAAAGTCTTCTTTATTTTGATTTAAAATAGTAGGTCATTTTCTTGTGTTTGTCCATTCTTGCAACAGATCATTAACATAATCATAATAAAAAATATTCCCTTTTTTTTTAACTTTCCCCAATCCAAAAGTCGCAGTTTTTATTTTTACCATAATTTTAAAACAAACAAAAAGGGAATAATATAAATTTTAACTTTACATGAAAAAATTCCCAGTAATTTCAAGAGAAAAATGACACAGTTTATCTAAATGAAAGCTTTGAAAATTTGAATGATGAAGAAGATTTGAATTTTAATAACTATACAAAAAACCACTTTTTTTTTATGTCTCTAATGTTATACATTATGGTTTCCTCATTTATGTACTTTAATTTAATCTGTAATTCTCTTTTTTCAAATATATCCTATCATTAGACTTACCACAATCTAAATACATAAAACCTTTATTCCCTTTTAAAGGAGGCCCTTGCCATTAATTTGGGTGCCAATGGGGCTTTATAAATCTAAATAAATTTTAAAAATAAACCTTAAATTAAAATTTTTTTTTATTTTCATTTCACTTGTCGGTCGAAACCGGGGCAAGCTTTATAAATTTTTAAAAAAAAATTTGGTGTAAACATCACACGCCTTTCCTTATTTCCCCAAAAAGAAATCGAATTCCGCCACTGGTGCCCTCAACGGTCGGATGGGTTAAAAATCCATTGCCAAATTCGTAATCAGCACCTTAAAAATTCTTTTGGATTTGATATGTCGAAACCCCCATTTTGGGTAAATAATAAAAAAAGTTAGCCCAAAAGCGGGTCCCCCCAAAATCCCGGGTTTAATTTGGGGCCGGGTTCCAAAAAGTTCAAGATATCAAAAAAAGTATGGGAATAGCCCCTTATTATTTTTTTAATTGGGGAAAATGTTGTTCTCTTAAAATTTTTTTTGTATCTTTAACCAATTCAAAGAAGCGGCGGTTGCGGCCAATATTTGCGGCCCTGCGGACGCATCTTGCGTCCGATTTCAACCAAAAGTTTGGGGGTTCGTTTGGGTGTATAAAATTAATTTGCATACAAATTTCAAGGCTTTTTGCTCTTACCGTCTCGAGTTCCTGTTTACAAAAACACAAAACAGACAGCGCACGGACCAATGGCTGAAAACAACTTTTTTGGTATCCCTGAGGCTTTGATTCGTCCAGAAATTTTGGAAAAATGGGTAGGTAAAATTTTCGACGAAATTTCAATATTTCCTTATTATAGGTTTAAAGGGAAAGTAAAACTCAATTTGGGTGCAAATGGGGCTTTATAAATAAATAAATAAAAAATAAATCTTAAATTAAATTTTATTATTTATTTTTTATATCATTAGTGGCGCACCAGGGCAGGCGTTTATAAAAAAAAACTTTAAATTAAAATTAATATTTATTTGTATTTGTGTTGGGGCGCACCCCAGTCGGCGCACCAGGCAGGCGAGGAGAGGTGTCCCTCTCCACACTGGGCCGGAGTACACGCTGGATTCCACGCCATGCAGCAGATCAACGAGCTGACCGGCACCACACGGGCCGTGTCCCCCCGCCACCCGTCCCCCCCGTGTGAACCCGGCCTGAGTAGTAGTCAGGAGAGTTGGACTTGAGCAAAAACAACCGGTGTGTTTCAGCAGTCTAGCGGGGGTGGTGGGTGTGAACGCGGCTTGGACCAATGCCTAGATGGGGGGTGGTAGCGGTGAGGGGTGAGGGGGGTGAGTCGCGGCGCTAGTCTTGTAATGTAAACAACTAGCGTGATAGATCCACCCAGTGCTTTAATTTTAAAACCCTTAGGAATCTGCAAGTAGAGCTAGTCGGGTTTTCTGTTTAAATAGTTCCTCTAGCAAGACATGGTTTCTCACTGTTAAAACGTCGCCAAGTTTGACCTTTTTCTTTCAGGTTTTTGACATTTTCATGTTTTGCTCTGGAAAATAAACAAAAAATTATGTGACGAAATTATGTAACGAAATTTTGTAACGATATTATGAACGAAATATTGAATTGAAAAAGGGGGGAATGAGGGAAAGTGTGTGTCAAAGCGCCCCAATGGAGAGAAGAGAGAAGGTTGTGTCATGGCAAAAATTACGAAATTTGGGGAGTTGGGTTTTTGGGACTTGAATGTAAAGATGAAATGTCCCAATGGTTGCAGCTCGTTTGCAAGGCCCTTTTTTTAAACAAAAATTTAAATCCCTTTAACGCAGGTCATATCAGTAGCACAGGTGGGAGGTAAATTAGCCGCTAGGCTTGTACGCATGGGACCTGGGTTTTTTCGATTCCCGCGGGGCAGAATTTTTTTGTTTCTTCAAAGAGGGAGCTAATTTATTTTTTATTTATTATTTTACGTAACTCTTTTACAATTATTGTTCTAATGTAAATTTTTATTTTATTGACGTTAAAAGATGCGAAGGCTTTTTTTTTTACAATAAAAATAGTTCTATTCTATTTTAATCGTCTGTACCCTTGTGTTGTTGTTTCAGAGCCCTCCTGGCCGCCTGTTCATAGATCTCTCTTCTCCGTTCTGTACGAGGTGTAAGCAGTAGTGCGGCCCCGGCATTGAGGTGCAAGTGTCTGCGCGCCCCCCTCAGGATGATCTCCCTTTGCGCCCCCCGGGGCGGTTGAAAATTAAGTATTGCCCCCCAAACCCGGGGCAATGTTTTCCCTTGTACAGCGAAATGCTAGGTTGGATTCTACTATGGGGCCCCCGGAGCTTTTTGCAAGTTAGTATGCCCCCCAAACCTGAAGCCCCTCAGGGCTGAGAAGGGGTTATCTTGAGGGAGAAAATCGGGTGAGAGGTTTACAGTTCACAGAGCTCCCCAGTAATAATTGAAAATTAATTGGTTTAACGAAAGGGAAAAAAGAGAAGAAAAATTTGGGGGGGAAAAAAATTATGTGGCCTGCAAAATTAATAGCATGAATTTAATTGTTTTTTAAAATTGTATTATGTAGTTTTGGGGAATTTATGTTTTAAATTAACCTTTTTCCCAACCTCCTTGTAAACTCTTATTGAGAAATTTACAATTATATTTTTTTTTTTCATCCTTTCCAAACCCAATGTTCATGGAAATGACATTTTTTTTTGTAATGTTATCCTCCCAAGCAAAATTTTTACTTTGTATTGCTACCAATGTAACCAAAACATATTCTGTGTTGATCAAAAACTTCTCTGTGTAGGGATTCGTTCAATTGACTTTTCAAAACTCGTAAACTTAATTTAGTTTTTTTGATTTGCAGTGGGGGTATCACTACAAAAAAAAACTTGTTCGGGAAGATACCATTACATTTTTTTAAAGTGGCATTTAGATTTTACTTTGGGTCGAAAAACCTCCCAAAACCAAAAAATAGTGGTTGGGTAGGAGGGTTATATATTCTATTCTATTCAAAATTGTTTCAAAACGCGTTGCTGTCGGTTGCCCCAGGAGGTGCTAAAGAACGGGTGGTTCCCCTCCCCCCCCCCCCTTAGCGGGCATGATGGCGTCCCGGACTGAGGATTGTGGTTGGGCGCCCTCCGATGGCGGAGATCTCTGCAGAAGGGTGCCCCATGTGTTCGAGGTCCCTTCACCAGAGAAGGTAATGTTATGGGCAAGTATGGCAAAAACCAGGGTATTGTAAGTAATAAAGTATTTTTTTTAGGTGCAGTAAAAATTACAGGTGTTGGCTTTAAAAAGTTAGCCAGCCCCCCAATTACTTTGTATCTTTAATATAAGGGTGAGCATAAAGTCTCACCCCACCCCTGTATCTCGAAATTTGGGTGAAAGTACAAGAAAACGCAAAAACCCGTTTTCCTTAATTTTTAGGGGGATTTAATTTTCAGCCAAAAAAAAATTTCCTACACGGCCCCGTCAGGCTGGGCATGGACCAACTTTTAAAAATCTTAAATAGAATGGATGTCTTGTGGCATATTGATTTAAAGGTCTCATAGAGGAAGTTCATTACAACCAATTTTGTGAGCTACAACTTACCGTTCGTGAGATACGGGTCGGGACGTCCTGCGTAATTCCATATTTTTGGGCCTATAACTCGTTGCCCTTTTAAAATTTCCCAAAAAAAAAATTAAATTTTTGATAATAACTCCTGTATGGCAAGAAATTTCGATCAAGTTATAACTGGATTTGTTTTTTCGCTAATTTTTTCGGGACTTTTCGTCCGGCTGGTGACGAAAAAACCCACCAGAAAAACTAACATCAAACAGAGTAAGGGCGATTTTAATTTTTTCGACAGGGCTTGTCTTTAAAGGGGTTATTATCAACAAATTTCATTTTTTTTATAATTTAGGTTAACGAGATCTAGGTTTAAAAATTATGGATTTTACGGCAGGACGTTCGACCCGGGATTCGAGACGGTAAAGTTGTAGTCCTAAATTTGTTGGTAGGAATTCTCTCTATGAGACCTTTAAAAAATTGCCACAAGACATACCACTCTATTTAAGATTTTAAAGTTGGTCCTTGCCCAGCCTGACTGGGGCCGTGTAGGCAAATTTTTTTTGGGGGTGAAAATTAAATCCCCCCCAAAAATTAAGGAATACGGGTTTTGCGTTTTCTTGTATTTTCAGCCATTCTCGAGATAGGGGGGTGGGGTGGACTTTATGCTCACCCTGAAAAAATGTCAAAGTCACTGAGAGGAATGATCTTTGCTCTACAGCCCAAACCGTAATACCTAGCTAGCTGAAATTTGGTGGTCTTTGTCTCATAGTCTAGATGTGCAATAAGACGGGATTTTTTGAAATTCCCACTACAACACTGCCATTGGCGAAAAAATTTTTTTGTTTTGGGCGGGCCATGCCTGGCCCGCAAAGCGGGCGACCCCCGCTAGTACACTTTAGAAGAAGAACAAGAAAAAAAAAAGTTTAAAAAAAAAGAGAAGATAAACACTAATTGGGAGTGTAACCCCTAAAGGAATTAGCGCGCGTTTTGCTTAGTGGTTAAGAAACTCGCTTGCCCAGCGGAAGGTGCCGGGTTCGATCCCCCGTACCAACAGAAATGTGTATTTTAATGGATACCAAATCAAATCAAAGTTTTTATTAATTTTTAAATTTACACAAATTGTAAACACAAGCCCAAAAAATCCCTTTTAAAATAGTTAAAAAAAAAAAGAAACATAGAGTTAAAAAAATAAATTATGTAAAAAACCAAAACCCAAAATAAAACACAATCAGCAAAAAGAAAAAAAGGAAAGAATAAAAAATTGGTGTGTAAATTGGGAGGATAAAAAAAAAAAAAATATAAAGAACAAAAAAAAAAAAAATACAAGCCCTAAACCTAAATTAGAGGACAAAAACCTCTATAGTATACCTTTCGGTGCGCTCGTGCTGATCCAGCACTTAATGGGAACTTTGTGTCCCTTCGCCATTGAGAGGGGCATTACTATAGGATGGGCAAGCCACAAACACGGACCACAAGCGTCTACAGGGCTTTTGTTTCATTTGTTTCTTTGGCTTCGAAATAAAAAGGGCTGTGAAAACACTCATCTTTTTTTTTAAAGTCCTGTGTTCTGAAGCCCCCCTCTATAATTGTGACATAAAAAATGGGAAAAAAAAACATTATTATTTCCGCAAAATTTTCTAATATTAAAACGGAAGTATTGTGTTTGTTTTCTGTCAAAAAAAAAAAAAAAAAAAATTTGCTCCGATTTTAATTTTTTTCATATTTCTGGATTTAAATTTTCCTGAGAAAACTTTTTTTTAAAAAAGTTTAAATTAGAATAAAATTTATGTAAATTAATTGTATTTTATCTTTAATGATTTTACAATGGTTGACAAGTTCACTAAAAAAGAATTAACTTACAAAACCTAAATAAAACTTACAGAATTGAACTTACCGACCTCAGTGTTTTAATGGAAGGCCGGGGGGAACTTGGAACCTGGAGGTCGGTGGTTCAGTCCCTTTTCAATTTTATTTACTTTTTTTTATTAACTTTAATTTGAAAATTTCAAACATAGTTTTGTATAATTTCGTAAAAATAAAAAAAAAAAATTTGTTGGTTCCCCGGTGTGTTGCACCAGGACCCAAGAAAGCGGGAAGACCCAGTGTTTGTCCCTGGCGCCCTCACCCCCCAAGCACCCCCCCTGCCCCCCGCCCCTCCTCCTCAGCCTGGGGCCGGGGACCCCGCCCCCCCCGCTCCGGCCCTGGCCCCCCCGCCTTCCGCGTTCCCTCCCCCCTCCTTTCAACTACGGGACCCAAGGTGAAATGGGGTGGGGTTTTTTTTTTTTTTTTTTTTTCCTTATAAATAATACAAAGGTCTTCTCCTAAGTTGTGAAGAGCTTCTAAGAGAAGTGTGTTTCTTTTCAAGATTGAATGACAAATGGTGTTCAAGTGTTTCTCAATCAAGCTTTTCAATTTTTATACTAAAAGGGATTGTTTTTTAAAGGTACATAATTATTAAAACAATAAATTATTAAATTTGTTTAAATTTTCCAATTCAAAACAATTTTATTATTTTCTATACATGGTATCGGTTGTGGGCTTCAGTTCTGAATAATTTTCAAAATTTTTGTAGTGAGGTTACCATGTGTTTAGAAATGTTTGGTTTCAAAGTAATTTGGTATTTTTTTGCCGTAATTTTTTGATTGTTTCACAGCCTTTCTTTGTGAAACAATTTTCACCACCAAAAATGGAGGTTTTACTTTACAGAATAAAATGACCGTAATAAAATTAAGGGTACATATGAAATTACTGTAATAAAAATTTTGGGGTACATGTTTAAATTGCGTGGGGGCAGGAAACAGATAAAAAGTACCGCCTTGTCGGGGCCAAAGGGGCAATTTCACGCAGGGTTGACTTATTTTTACTTTTCCTAATAGGGCTTTTAAAGTCCCGAGACGCTTTTTTAGTGGTTAAAAATCCTGAATGGAGGACAACTTGCCTTGTCCCGGGTTGGGTTTCGAACCCACGGCTCTGGAAAACTCTGGATTCACAGAAATTTTGCCTTTACCATGAGCTACCGGGACAGAAAAAAAAAACGAGAAATTTTTTATATTTAGAGGATTTGACTGTTGTGGATTTGAGGTACTACCTTTTTTCTATTTAAATTTGGGTTTTGGTACCATTTTCTTAGCCTTAAGATTTTAAAGTTAGTAATAAAGTTTTTTTTAATTTTTTTTTTTGGTCTAATCGGGTTAAGTTAGAAAATGCGCGGTATAGCCCTTTGTTTGGGGGGGCACAATCGCACAATTACCAAATAGCAAGCCGCTTGCAAGCCTATCACACACCACAAATGTCTATTTTTTGTGTCACCCGTTCATTTCTTGTCCTTACTGGAGCTCAAGTGGCTTAATCTAAATTTTTCGCGTAAATATGTAAAAAATAAAATTCCCCAACCCTTGCAAAAAACTTTTTGATAGTTCGTTTGCTTTTTTTCGAGAAAAAATGTCTTAGGTCAAAAAACGTAAATTACTTTTTGTTTACCCATCCATTTTTTGCCCCCTTACTCAAAGTAGCTTAAGAAGGTCTCAGAATATCGTGTTTGATATCTCAATGAAAAATGAACCCTTGCTTAAAACTTTCTCTTTTTGAGTTGATACGCCGCCGCCGTCGGCGGCGTATAAAAATCACGACAAATTTTGAGAAACAAAATGTAATTTCGGTGGGAAAAAATGTGATTTTTTTGTGTCACCCTCCATTTTTTTGTCCTTACCCCGTGAGCTGAACCCTAGAGATATATTTTCCCTCATCCAAATGGACCTATAGGTAAAATTTCAGGTTTCTCGGACAATCTGTGTGGGATTTGACAATTTATTATTTCTTATTGGTCTTAGAATTGGGGAATTATTTTGGGTTCCCATGCCCCGTCGCCCTAGCTTATTGAGATCTTTTTTTTACGGGATTAGTCTTAGAATTGGGAATTATTTTGGGGCCCCGTGCCCCCCTAACTCATTGAGATTTTTTTTTTTACAGGATTAGTCTTAGAATTGGAAATTATTTTGGGTCCCGTGCCCCCCTAACTTATTGAGATTTTTTTTTTACAGGATTAGTCTTGAATTGGAAATTATTTTGGGTCCCGTGCCCCCCTAGCTTATTGAGATCTTTTTTTTTTACAGGTTAGTCTTAGATTTGGGAATTATTTTTGGGTCCCGTGCCCCCTAACTTATTGAGATCTTCTTTTTACTTGATTAGTCTCAGAATTGGGATTATTTTTTGGGGCCCGTGCCCCCCTACTTATTGAGATATTTTTTTTTTACGGGATTATTTTTAGAATTGGGAATTATTTTGGGTCACGTGCCCCCCTAGATTATTGAGATTTTTTTCGGGATTAGTCTTGAATTGGGAACTATTTTGGGTCCGTGCCCCCCCCTAACTTATTGAGATTTTTTTTACGGATTAGCATAGAATGGAAATTATTTTGGGGCCCGTGCCCCCCTAACTTATTGAGATCTTTTTTTTTTTTACGGGATAAGTCTTAGAATTGGGAATTACTTTGGGGTCCGTGCCCCCCTAACTTGTTGAGATCTTTCTTTTACGGGATTAGTCTTAAAATTGGGAATTATTTTCAGGCCCGTGCCCCCCTAAACTCTTGAGATCTTTTTTTTTACGGGATTTAGGTATAATGAAATTTGAGAAACACCGCTTACCGAAAAAATCTGGGGGGGCACGTGCCCCCCGTTTGCCCCCCCCTATATCCGCGCATGGTTAGAAACAATGTATCATGGATGTATCCGTAGATTATTTAAAAAAAATGTAATTTTGCATTATTTTGACTTTGTAATTTTGTGTACACAAATTATTTACAATAAAAACTTTCCTTATTTATACAATAAAAACTTAACAGTACCTCAGCAAATAAGCTGAATTGGAACCAGTTGTTCTGATATATGTATTATTTTGATGTATGTAATATTTATGTTTTTCCCCAATAAAGATTTATTTATTTATATTGATTCCGTGTCTTCCCTCCTCCTGTGAACCTGCGTAGCCCCACGACCTCCGCATCTCACCACTGCTTTCAACTCCTCCTCCAGTGGCGGAGGAGCTCACCACTCGGAGGACACCAGTCTAGCCCCCCGCCGCCACTGCCAACACGGCTGTGACCTGCAGCAAGGTATCTCTCCCCAGGTAGGAAATGGTATTAGTGTTATTACCCCATCTCAAAACCTTCGCCTAATGTAAGTAGATTTTTTTAAAAAAATATTATTATGTTTTTTTTTGTATATTCAGACATTTTTTTACTCTTTGTATTTTTTATTTACATAACTATTGTACTTGTATAATGGAGATTTCTTCCGTGAATTAAAAAAAAAATCTCTTCCTCTCTTTCTTCTATGTAATTTTCAAACACTTAGTCGGGTAAACTGAACAATTTTTCTTTTCCTCAGTGTGCTGGATGGCCACGTCACGGTGCGTGCAATTGTAAACATAAAGTTTTCAATTTACAAATTACAAAAATTACAATTCATTTATTGTGGGCGCATGTCCAGTCCCAGAAAGATCTCAATGAAATATTTTTATTTGAAATAGTTTAAAAATAGTCTTAATCGGGCAGTATAAATAAGGCGATATTATTTTATTTCTTAAAAATGTTCGAATCTGAGTTTTATAAAATAAAAAAAAATTATATTGGTTTTTAAAATTATTCATAATGTGCTCCTTCCTCGCCTCCTCAGATCGCCTCTCGGATGTTTCTCAAGAGGAAGCGCGCCTCCAAGGGGCGGGGGCGGCCTCCTCGGCGCAAGAGCAAGACACACGGGGGCGACCGCCTCCTCCGCCCCCCCGGGCCGCCGCCTCCACCTCCATGGCCGAGCTGTTCTCCAGTGCGGCCACCGCGGCCAGTAGTAGCAGCAGCAGTGGCGGCCACGTCGGCCCCGCAGTAGCTCGAGGTTACCTCCTATGCATCTCCTATTTTTTTTTTTTTTTTTCAAATTTATTTTTATAATAAAACATTTTACAATTCACACAATAAAGTGTGTTATAATATTTAAGGATGAAATAAGATAAGGATGAATACGATAATAATGATAAAGGTATTTAAAGTAAGTATAGTTTTACATTATTATGGACTGATAATTTGCATATTATTATGTGTGTTGTATAAAATTAATTAAAGATCAGGTATTTTACACCCAATAAGCTTAGAGCTTGAGCTGGGTGAAAGAGTATAGTGATTTTTGAAACAAATAAATTGAATTAGTAAAAATGTGAAAATATATTCTTTTTTTTTCCCCCTTTTGGATGATAGGTAGATTAAATTTATATTCCCTTATTTTCATCTTATCAATCCATGCATCGTCCCATCTTCATTTTGCAAAAAGGGGCAAATAAGGGAAATTTTTGGACTTAGGCGTGATGTGTCCTGCAGGACCTTGTTCAAGAAAAAAAGAACATTTTGACTTTATTACGGGCAGCTAGCCATGGACTCCTGCACTCTAATTCATAAAACTCGTCATTCCTTTCAAAAACATAGTGATGTCCATAGCTATAATACCCGAAATAAAGACAAATTTGTCACCAGTAGGGAGGAAAAATTCCAAAGGTCGTACCTCGCTGCTGGCATAAAGATCTATAACAACCTGTCTGTCGACCTCAAAAAATCTTACAGAACGACAATTTAAGCCTGCAGTGAAAACGCTCCTTTTGGAAAATTTTCTCCCTACTCAATTCTTGAACTTGAACACGCCCTTGTCCAGAATTAACCTATGCCCACCGGTATAGAGTCTTTTGGTAGAGGTTGGTTCGGGTTGGACCAACTATGGTGGTCTCTGTTGGGATGGAGTGCGAAATTGATAGACGAATTCTATATCACGGGTCATTGTTGGGCGTCGGTTTTCCCTATTCCTGCACAGTGCGCAGTCCGTGACTGATTCCGCTCTAAAATACTGTGTTTGATGATTCAATTCATAATATTTTATACAAGTTTATATTTTATTTTTATTTTTATTTTATTTTAAATTTTTTATAATTTTATTTTTTTTTATTTTATAAATTATGTTCTATTTTTTTGTTATGGACGTTGTGAACATACTCTTTGTATCAAATGCACAATAAAAACAATCTTACTTACTTACTTCTCACTTTTCTGTTTATTATGATTAAAATAGAGAGGTTAGTTGATGGCATGGATATTTAGAAACTATTACCTGCTGATTGTGAGCAATTAAGCTCGAAACAGCTGTCCTTGTTTGTTTCTGATATTCATGTACATCTAGTACAACTTCTCACTCTTCTGTTTATACTGATACTGATACTTACTTAGGTCCAAGTTCGCGGGGCGCCACCACCAAATTCCTCGCCTCGCTCAACCCGGCCCGCTGGGGCCGCCGTGAGGACCGGGGGCCGGCTACCTCGGCCACAAGGACTCGGCCGCTGCGGCCGCGCTAGCCAAGTGCGCTCCTCCGGCCATCTGAGCGCCGGCCACAGGGAGAGGGCGCGCGTCTGGGTGAGGGAGAGGGCGGCCCAGTTCCTGGCCACGTATGATAGGGGCGGGGGCGCCCGCCTGGGGGAGCATGAACATCCTGGCGAGGGCTGACGGCGACCATAGTCAAGCTGGACAATGAGGTGAGGGAGGAGCTGAGGAGGCTTTTTTTTTTTTTTTTTTTTTTTTTTTTTTTTAAGCTTTATTAGGAGGACAAACAGGCAACAGTATTAAAATTAAGAAAAGAAAGGGGGGGGGAAAAAAAAAAAAAACAAATGACAAAATAAATAAGTGAAAAAAAGAAAGAAAAATAATAATGTCCTACCTAAAGGGCGGGGTTATTGCTGTGGCAATCTCTTCCACCCAACCCTTAACTTCTAATGTGTTTCAAACACCCAAAGCTTTGTTGTGTTGAAAACACATAAGAAAATCACTTAACTATTCTAAACTATCGACCAATAGCAATTTTTACCTTGTTTAGAAAAGATCCTAGAAAAATACATAAACCAACAATTAAATGAATATCTAGAAATTAATAAAATAATCAATGACAATCAATTTTGGATTTTAGAATAAAAACAGAAATACAACACTTGCTCTTAATAAATATTCTGAAGATATTAATAATGCATTAAATGATAAAAAATACTGCTTAACACTAGGATTAGATTTGAAGAGAGCATATGAAACAATTGTCATGGTGAAAATGATAAAAACATTGGAAGAAATTGGCTTAGAAAGAAAAACAAAAAAATATTTTGAAAATTATTTCAAGGTAGAAAACAAAAAGTTAAAAAAAGGGAATGTTGAAAGTCAAGAAACATTATTACATGTGGATTAATAACCGGAAGCAATTCTATCCCCAACATTTTTCAATATTTATGTAAATAATATCCATAAAATTGGTATAAAATCAAAAAATAATCCAATATGCTGATGATACCTTACTTTACTATACACACGGATATTATAGATGAATTATACAAAATAATTCAAAATGATCTAAATAAAAATTATCTATGGCTACATCAAAAAGAAATATATTTTTAAATAAAAACAAAACAATATTCAATTTTAGCAATCATATCCCATGATCAGAGATTCAGACTACTCCCAAGAATTAATCTTATAATGCATGAAAATAAATGCATTGATTCAAATTTCAATAATGTTATTGTATGAAAATTAAGAACGAAAAAATCAATGAATATCTTGGAATTCATTTTGATGCAGTATGAAGTGGAAACCAAACAAATTACATTAAAAACAAAATTAAATATGATATCCTATTAAATGCATTTCATTAAAAAAATAATACCGTTAAAAATATAAAAAATGTATGATATACAAAGCAGTATGTGAACAAGTTCTAAGATATGGTATTGGTACTTATGGTTTTACCACAGAAGAAAATTGGAAACCTGTAAAAAATCAGCACATAAGAAAATACTAAAAGCAAAACTTTATCCATACACTAACAAAACACAACGAAAAGAAAAAAATGAAAAATTACAGCATACTAAATATTCAAAAACCTACACAAATATACATTACTTGACACAACATTATTATGAAGGATCAATACGAGAAATACATGAAACAGCATACAATACACGACACACCAAATTTACAAGACACCAAGCATTAAAAACAATTACGGAAAATCAACCATAGCATATCAAGTAACAACAATTTAAAACAATTTACCAAACGAGATGAAACAAATAGAAGATGAGAACAAAATGAAAAGAGAAATAAAAAAGTTTTTATTGAACAACAGCGGAAATTTAAGATCAATATGAAAATCAAAAAGTAAAACAAGAAAATGAAAATCGAGCTCCCGAAAAGTACAAATGTACTTAGCGGAACTTTTACAATGCTGATTATTGAAAAAAAACGAATAAAATTTATTATTATTATTATTATTATTATTATTATTATTATTAAATATTCTATATTAATGTTTATTTTGTGTACAGTAGAGCCTCGTTTATCCGGATTAATGTCTGCTAGGGGTATTCCGGATAATTGAGGTTCCACATTAAGTCCCGGATAATTCGAGGACCTAAAAAACCCAAAAAAAAAGAATTATTTTGATATTTTGTTAAAATAGGTTTAAAAAAAAAAAAGTTATCATATTTGTGTTAATCACTTTCGTGATGTCACAACTACTGTAACCGCTTTACTAAATCCACGCTGAAACCTGGTCTTGAAACCCACTGACCTCCAGGGTTACATGTTCAGTTAAAATAGGGTATGTATTTTGATATCTTTTATTATAACAAGGAAGTTATGTCCCCTTCTACTTTCTCGTTAATCTCCAATGCCTTTTCAAAGCAACGGGACCGCTGCGCTGATATTTTGTCAGGTAGATTTTGCTTGCAAAAACCACTTGAAAAACTGCCTGATCCAAGGAATCAAAAGAAGAAGTCTTCATGTATTTAACGCTTGGAGCCCAGATTATCAGTAGCAGCGTGCTATGCACTATTTAATAACAGGTGTTTTTTTCAATCAGGATTTTTTGAATCCGGATAACCGATTATCCGGGATGATCGAGGGCCGGAAATTCGAGTTCTACTGTACTAGTATTTCGCTTAAGCCAGAAAAAAAAAAATTACGAAATTACGTGGAAAAAAGGTTTTTGTAGCCCACTGTGCAAGTGGTTGTTGGCTCTAATATTGTTAAAGCAAATGCCAAGGATCAGTGCGTTCAAATAAATACTGTGCTAATCTAGTTACTTAAATTGCTGCACTATAAACCAAAAAAAAATGGATTCAATGGTATGTAATGGATCAATTGCAAACGGAGGAAAATAGTGAAAGACTGATTCTATAGTAAACACACCAGAAATGAATGACCAGTCTGAAAGAAAAAAAACTAATGAAAATGGAAAAATGATTCATAGGTTTGGTGGATTTTTGTTGTCTTTTATTCCGTTAACCTTACACTCTGCCGCGCTGGTCTCTTTCTTTGTATAGTGTGTTCTTCACACCTCGGCCGAGGTGTTTGATTTTTTATTTATTTAATACATGACAATATAAATGTTAGAAATATATATAACAATGACAGTTTACTTAATTCATAATATTTTTAACTGAACTTATGCTAGTTTCCTTTGGCTGTCATTCTACACTAAGGGCCACACATATGAAGTATGGTCCTTGTGTCGTGGGATGCAGGCCTTGTTTTAGTTTCTGGTGTTAATTATTATTACACTATCCTTTACATTTTATTTCTTTCTTTTTTTTGTAATCTTGATGTAATCTAGAAAACTCTAAAAAGCCTTTTTTTTGCATGAGTTCTGTAAATAGAAAGTTAAATTTTGTGTTTATGTCGCCAGAGTGAGGATCGCTGAGCGCCCTGACGGAGCTACGGGACATAGTGGTCACGTTACATGACATCTCCCCCTTCGAGGTGAACCACTCGGGCCTGGTGGTCTCCCTGCTGGGCTACCTCACCGGCCTGGGGAGGACAGACACACGCGTGGGCGTCGCTTCCTGCATGTGTTCGCAAGTGTCCGGTGAGTGGATGTGGCTTTTTTTTTATTTAAAAAAAGGAGAGTTTCACAGCCTTTTTTATTTCGCACGCCGTGAAACAGGAGCTACTGTAGACGCTTGTGGTCTGTGTTGTGCCTGCCCATCCCGTAGTTGCCTCCCCTCTGATGGGCGAAAAGTGACACCATACTTCCATTTAGGTGCTGGGTCAACACGAGCGCACCCTTACAAACAATTGTAACCAAATTAAATTTTGTCAAATTTATACACATTTTTGTCGGCGGGGGGGATCTAACCCGGGACCTCCCGCATGGCAAGGGGGGGTGCTAAACCACTGAGCTAATCGCGCGCTCATTTTTAGTCTGTCCCGGTAGTTTCAGTGGTAAGGCGGCACTTGTGAATCCAAGAGATTCCAGAAGGTCGTGGGTTCGAAACCCAGCGGGACATGACATGTAATCCTCCTATTTGGGATTTTTACTCTTTAATAATATGTCTTGGGCTTACTGCTGGAATAAGGGGACTTTAGTAGTCCTAATCGGGCAGTATAAAAAAGGCGATTATTATTATTATTAAAGTGTCCGGTGAGTGGAGAATTGGTTAATAATGGACTAGAGTTACAGCCATTTTAGGATTTTATTGCCCTTCTTGCATGAAGTTAAACTTCTTATGGGGTTTTTTTCTTTCTTTCTTTTTTAAAATGTATTTCAATTCAATATTCAATTAATTATTTATTTTTTGTACAGAATGTTACTTGGATAATTTGGACATGTGGTAAAAAAGTCAATAATAAAATAGTTCTATTTCAACATTTTAGTGATTAATAATTATTGAATGTAAAAAAAGAAACAACATTATTTTTAAAATTTGTAAAAACTAAGATTTTTTCCATGTTAGATGTATATTTAATGCAATTAGGACAATTTTTCTTCGCAAACTATTTTTTTTATTATTACCGGAAATCCTATTGAAAATTTTAAACTGAAATATCTCAAGTTGGTAATTTTCATTTTTGTAGCTCTTCTTACAGGCACCTCCGTTATTATAATTACAATTTTACCTTTCCTTTCCCATTTGACTGAGTATAATGTATTGACCTGTCTGGCTGGGGACTATAACAGCGAGTAGACCAGTAGTCTGGCTGGGGGACTATAAACAGCGAGTAGACCAGTAGTCTGGCTGGGGGACTATAAACAGGGAGTAGACCAGCATTGACTTGGTTTTGGGGGCCTTTGTCAATTATTAGCCTCCTTGTAAAGACAGTGGTAGAAGTGCTGAGTCATTCCTCCACTGTCTGGCTACCATCTTTCACGATGACGCCACTCTATGATGATTGACCTTCCCGTGTTGCTCCTCCTCAGCTGGATGGCTGGTGCCTGGTGGAGCAGAAAGACACCAGCTCGGAGGCCCTGGCGGCTCTGGTCACCAAGCTGAACGGGTGCGTCTCTCAGCTGGAGCAGCTGGTGGTGAAGGTGCACGACCTGCCCGCCGGCACCGGCTCCACCACCGCCCTCAAGTTCTTCAACACGCACCAGCTCAAGGTACAAGGGAGGAGAGGGGCTCTCAGATAGTAAATAACTTCGTCCTGGACTCGTTCGGAGACGATTCAGCTTACAAAGTGCTCTTCTTTTTTATTATTATTATTTAACACTTTATGATACATTCTGCAACATAGGATATGAAAAATTAAATCCTATTACCTTAGCCAGCCTTTGTGGCGTAACGGTTCAGACTACTGCCCGTAGTCCAGAGATCCCGAGTTCGATCCTCGATTGGGGCAGAACTTTTAAAAGAAAATTCTGTTCCCTCCAAATACGTGAGGCTGGCATTTCCGGCCCTACCAGGCTGGGTGAGGTTAATGTGGGTTGCTGGTACGATTCCCAGCGAATGGAGGGTAACAACCCCGTCCACATCAGGACGTTAAAACCAAATCGAATCGTCGGCGTTAAGAAGGGCATCCAGCCATAAAAAAACGTGCTCCACCCTACCAACTTCAACCATGAGTTGAACAATGCCGACCCCAAAAGCAACATAAGCTAATATTGAATAAAGGCAAGGGAGATATATG
This sequence comes from Bactericera cockerelli, assembly GCA_024516035.1. Lineage (NCBI taxonomy): Eukaryota > Metazoa > Arthropoda > Insecta > Hemiptera > Triozidae > Bactericera > Bactericera cockerelli. The sequence continues at coordinate 41,598 of JAMCCL010000234.1, forward strand.
TATAAAACATAAAATTCTTTTCTAGTGTGATCTGCAGGTTTCAATATTTTTTAATTCTATAATTATTTTTTTCAATAATTTTTTTTTAAGTTTTATAAAAAATGCATTTTTGCTGCTTTCAATATATTTTAATTTCTTTTTTAATATTTTTCCCCAGTGTCACCTGCAGCGGCACCCGGGCTGCTCGAGCCTGAAGCAGTGGAAGGGGGGCACGGTGAAGATAGACCCCCTGGCGCTGGTGCAGGCCATAGAGCGCTACTGGTGGTGAGGGGGTACGCGAGGGTGAGGGACAAGGACTCGGGAGACTCGGATGAGGACAACAGTGGGCGAGGACATTGACGACACTCTGGTGCGTTTATTTATTTATTTACACTTTTTTTTACAAAACAATCATCTTGTTGATGAAAAAAATAACAATAAATTAAGAAAACAAAAAATAACAATAAATTAAAAAACAAAAAAAAAACAATAAATTAAAAAACCAAAAAAAAAATAACAATAAATTAAAAAACAAAAAAAAAATAACAATAAAATTAAAAAACCAAAAAAAAAATAACAATAAATTAAAAAACCAAAAAAAAAAAATAACAATAAATTAAAAAACAAAAAAAAATAACAATAAATTAAAAAACAAAAAAAACAATAAATTAAAAAAACAAAAAAATAACAATAAATTAAAAAACCAAAAAATAACAATAAAATTAAAAAAAAAGAACTTTAGAAGTATCAAACAAAAAAATTACAATAAATTAAAAAAAAACTTTACAAGTATCAAACAAAAAATAACAATAAATTAAAAAAAAAAAATTAGAAGTATCAAAACAAAAAAATAACAATAATTAAAAAAAAAACTTTAGAGGTATCAAAACAAAAAAATAACAAATAAATTAAAAAAAAAAAACTTTAGAAGTATCAAACAAAAAAATAACAATAAAGTAAAAAAAACTTTAGAAGTATCAAACAAAAAAATAACAATAAATTTAAAAAAAAAACTTTAGAAGTATCAAACAAAAAAATAACAATAAATTTAAAAAAAACTTTAGAAGTATCAAACAAAAAAATAACAATAAATTTAAAAAAAAAAACTTTAGAAGTATCAAACAAAAAAAATAACAATTAATTAAAAAAAAAACTTTAGAAGTATCAAACAAAAAAAATAACAATAAATTAAAAAAAAACTTTGGAAGTATGAAACAAAAAAATAACAATAAATTAAAAAAAAAAACTTAGAAGTATCAAACAAAAAAAATTACAATAAATTAAAAAAAAAAACTTTGGAAGTATCAAACAAAAAAATTACAATAAATTAAAAAAAAAAAAAACTTTAAAAGTATCAAACAAAAAAATAACAATAAACTAAAAAAAAAAACTTTAGTTGTATCAAACAAAAAAAAATAACAAAAAATTAAAAAAACACTTTAGAAGTATTAAACAAAAAAATAACAATAGCACGGTGAAGATAGACCCCCTGGCGCTGGTGCAGGCCATAGAGCGCTACCTGGTGGTGAGGGGGTACGCGAGGGTGAGGGACAAGGACTCGGGGGACTCGGATGAGGACAACAGTGACGAGGACATTGACGACACTCTGGTGCGTGATGTTTTCTTTCCTTTTTTTTTATTATTTTTTTTTTTTTACACATTTTTTTACAAAACAATGATCAACAACAAACAAAAAAATAACAATAAATTAAAAAAAAACTTTCGAAGTATTAAACAAAAAAAATAACAATAAATTAAAAAAAAAACTTTAGAAGTATCAAAACAAAAAAATAACAATAAATTTAAAAAAAAATTAGAAGTATCAAACAAAAAAATAACAATAAATTTGAAAAAAAAAACTTTAGAAGTATCAAACAAAAAAATAAACAATAAATCAAAAAAAAAACTTTAGAAGTATCAAACAAAAAAATAACAATAAATTAAAACAAAAACTTAGAAGTATCAAACAAAAAAAATAGCAATAAATTTAAAAAAAAAACTTCAGAAGTATCAAACAAAAAAATTACAATAAATAAAAAAAAACTTTAGAAGTATCAAACAAAAAAAATAACAATAAATTTAAAAAAAAAAACTTTAAAAGTATCAAACAAAAAAGTAAAAATAAATAAAAAAAAAACTTTAGAAGTATAAAACAAAAAAAATAACAATAAATTAAAAAAAAAACTTTAGAAGTATCAAACAAAAAAATAACTATAAATTAAAAAAAAAACTTTAGAAGTATCAAACAAAAAAATTACAATAAATTAAAAAAAAAACTTTAGAAGTATCAAACAAAAAAATAACAATAAATTAAAAAAAAACTTAAAAGTATCAAACAAAAAAATAACAATAAATTTAAAAAAAAAACTTTAGAAGTATCAAACAAAAAAAATAACAATTAATTTAAAAAAAAAACATTAGAAGTATCAAACAAAAAATAACAATAAATTAAAAAAAAAACTTTAGAAGTATCAAACAAAAAAATAACAATAAATTAAAATAAAAACTTTAGAAGTATCAAACAAAAAAAAACAATAAATTAAAAAAAAAAACTTTAGAAGTATCAAACAAAAAAATAACAATAAATTTAAAAAAAAACTTTAGAAGTATCAAACAAAAAATTACAATAAATTAAAAAAAAAAACACTTTTAGAAGTATCAAACAAAAAAATAGCAATAAATTAAAAAAAAAACTTTAGAAGTATCAAACAAAAAAATAACAATAAATTTAAAAAAAAACTTTAGAAGTATCAAATAAAAAAAATAACAATAAATTAAAAAAAACTTTAGAAGTATCAAACAAAAAAAATTACAATAAATTAAAAAAAAAACTTTAGAAGTATCAAAACAAAAAAATTACAATAAATTAAAAAAAAAAACTTTAGTAGTATCAAACAAAAAAAATAACAATAAATCAAAAAAAAAACTTTATAAGTATCAAACAAAAAAATTACAATAAATTAAAAAAAAACTTTAGAAGTATCAAACAATAAATTAAAAAAAACTTTAGAAGTATCAAACAAAAAAATAACAATAAATTTAAAAAAAAACTTAAGAAGTATCAAACAAAAAAATAACAATAAATTTAAAAAAAAAACTTTTAGAAGTATCAAACAAAAAAATAACAATAAATTAAAAAAAAAAAATTAGAAGTGTCAAACAAAAAAATAACAATAAATTAAAAAAAAAAACTTTTAAAAGTATCAAACAAAAAAATAACAATAAATTAAAAAAAAAAAGAATTATGTACAAAAAGAAAGCAAGATCAATATTAATTTTTAATTACAATTGTTTTGTAATCCGGGGCGAAGTTAATGCCTTAGGCATTCTCTGCGTGACCATTTTCTTTCCTTTTTATTTCTCTCTCCTTCCATATTATTATTATTATTATATCTAGGACGAGGACAACAGTGATCAAGACATATTTTTTTAAACTTTTTTTCATAATGAAGAAAAAAAATATTTCTCAAAAGCTATTCACATGTGCTATGTTGGCTCAAAGTGAAAATACAAATTTCGATAGTGAGAGCAGTATCCATGAGAGTGAGAGGAGCGAAACGGAGGATCAGAGGGATTGAATGTGAAGATGGTGCAGGAATGGGACGAGTAGAAGAATGATACATTAATGTTTAACTTTTGTATTATATAAAAAAATATATACAGGGTGAGCATAAAGTCTCACCCCACCCCCCGTATCTCGAGAATGGCTAAAAATACAAGGAAACGCAAAACCCGTATTCCTTAATTTTTAGGGGGATTAATTTTCAGCTAAAAAATTTTTGCGTACACGGCCCCAGTCAGGCTGGGCATGGACCACCTTTAAAATCTTAATAGAATGGTATGTCTTGTTGCATATTGTTTTAAAAGTCTCATAGAGAGAAGTTCATTACAACAAATTTCAGTGAGCTACGACTGACCGTTCTTGAGATACAGGGTCGAACGTCCTGCGTAATACCCATATATTTTGACCTATAACTCGTTGACCGTAAATTATAGAAAAATGAAATTTGTTGATAATAACTCCTTATGACAAGCTCTGTCGAAAAAGGTATAACTCGACATACTCTGTTGATATTAGTTTCTGGTCGGTTTCGTCAGCCAGCCGGACGAACAGTCCGAAAAATTTTAACGAAAAAACAAATCAAGTTTTAACTTGTTCGAAATTTCTTGCCATAAGGAGTTATTATCAACAAATTTCATTTTTTTGGAATGTACGGTCAACGAGTTATAGGTCAAAATATATGGATATTACGCAGGACGTCCGACCCTGTATCTCGAGAACGGTAAGTTGTAGCTCACTGAAATTTGTTGCAATGAGCTTTTCTCTATAAGACCTTTAAAACTATATACCACAAGACATACTACTCTATTTAAGATTTTAAAGTTGGTCCATGCCCAGCCTGACTGGGGCCGTGTAGGCAAATTTTTTTTAGCTGAAAATTAATCCCCCCAAAAATTAAAGAATACGGGTTTTTGCGTTTTCTTGTATTTTTAGCCATTCTCGAGATACGGGGGGTGGGGTGAGACTTTATGCTCACCCTGTATATAATAAAAATATTTAGTTTTGAAAAAAAAAGAAAATATTAGATATAATAATGATGAAAAAAATGTAATGAAAAATATTAAGGCTATTCATGAAAAAAAATTTTAAATAATAATAATGAAGAAAAAAATTCTTTCCTCATAAACAATATGGTAAAAAATAATTTTATAATAATAATTATTGTTCTGTTATACGGCCCGGTTGGGACTATGAAGTCCCATTTTTCCAGCAGTAAGTCTGGAAATTGAAGATACACTCGATGACTATTTTCTTTTCCTTCTTTTGGTTAATTTTTTGATTTTTTTTTTCTCCATAATAGTGAAGAAAAAAATAATATGAAAAATATTAGGAATAATAATGAAGAAGAAAAAAATATAACTTGTTTGTTATTCTGTCCTGTTGAAAAAGTATTCAATAAATAAACCGTCATAATTAATGTCGAATGTTTTTTTTTATATACAGTAGAAACTTTGTGTTTGGAAATGCAGCAGCTGTGATGGGCACAGTGCCTCGTTCCTCAGACATGGAAGACATTTTTTATATTTTATAAATAGTTAAAAACATTTTTTGCTGTCCAGGATTGAATTTATTGAATTGAATTAATTTAATTTTTACAAGATTGTACGATATCTATTGAATACTATAACATATATTTATTTACAAAATTATAAAATATAAAAAAATATATTAATTTAATTGTATTTATTGAATTGAATTTGATTGTATTGTATTGAATTGAATTAATTTAATTGACCTGAATTAATTGAATTGTATTGTATTGACTTGAATCACTTGCAGGCGGCTGTGGTGATCTCTCACGGGGCCCGTCACAAGCTGCAGTTCCTGATAGGCGAGCACCCCCTCCCCTACAACATGACCGTGTACCAGGCTATCCGTCAGTTCTCCCCCGCCGCCCAGAGCCCGGGGGACCAGGGGCAGGGAGCCAACGGCTGCGAGACAGAGTCGGAGTCTGAGGCGCCACTAGGTAACTATTTTTTTAATTGAATTTTTTTTTGTTGATAATATTGTAGTTAGGCTTACTTGGGTTAGTTTGTTACTTACTATGCCACACATCAGCATAAAGCACTCTGGGTAGCGTATGGATATGTGATCACGCGGCCCCTGACAGTACTCAATTCGTGTGCACCGGTGTTCACATGGCGCTAGATGTGTTCGGAACAAGTTCCATTTGTACAAAAAAATATCTAAACTACCTGGATTAACTACCTTAATACCACTGGACTACCAGTGCAAGGTACCAACTAAAATTGTGATAAATTGTTATTGTATGGTAAAAGATTGCCAAGCTTCTACCAAAAACAGTTTTAAATAGTATGAACAACGTTCTAAATTTCTCCAAACTTAATATAAAATAAAATTCTTAAAGATTTTCCCTAAATATGTAACAACAACACTCATCTTAGTAGCCAAATGAAACCGGCTTAGGATGGGTCCTCGGTATACAAAAAATAAAACAAATATTTTTATTTTTAAAAAATTTACGGAGATATCTCCATTATACAAGTACATCAGTTATGTAAATAAAAAATACAAAGAGAGTTAAAAATGTCTAAAAATACAAAAAAACATAATAATAATAATAATAAAATAAAAAAATCTACTTACATTAGCGAAGGTTTTGAGATTAGTGTAATGACACTAATACCATAATTTAATAACATATCTAAAAGGTCATTGAGGAACCAGGCCATGAAATAAAAAGTATTTGGCCTTGATAGTATCTAAAGATTAAAAATGTAAAGTAATTTGGGAGATAGTTAACGAATTCTCAAAAAACAAACCCAGAGAGCCAAAGTATATGAAAATAAAAAGAAATAATTCCACCATAACTGAACCATTAGAAATAGCATCAATATTTAATGAATTTTGGAACAATATAGCTTTTCAATTATCGTCAGTTGATACATCATCACCACCACTACCACCATCACCACATTCACCATCACCACCACCACCACTACCACTACTACTACTACTACCACCACCACCACCACCACCCCCACAACCACCATCACTACCACTACTACTACTACTACTCCCACCACCACCACCACCACCATCTTCAGCATCATTACCACCAACTTCACTTCCACCACCACCACGACCACCACCACCACCACCACCACCACCACCAACTTCACTTCCACCACCACCACGACCACCACCACCACCACACCACCACCACCACCACCCACCACCACCAACTTCACTTCCACCACCACCACGACCACCACCACCACCACCACCACCACCACCAACTTCACTTCCACCACCACCACGACCACCACCACCACCACCACCACCAACTTCACTTCCACCACCACCACGACCACCACCACCACCAACCACCACCACCAACTTCACTTCCACCACCACCACGACCACCACCACCACCACCACCACCACCAACTTCACTTCCACCACCACCACGACCACCACACCACCACCACCACCACCACCACCACCACCACCACCACGACCACCACCACCACCACCACCACCACCACGACCACCATCACCACCACCACCACCACGACCACCATCACCACCACCACCACCACCACGACCACCACCACCACCACCACCACCACCACCACGACCACCACCACCACGACCACCACCACCACCACGACCACCACCACCACGACCACCACCACCACCACCACCGCCACCACCTGTAATATCTTCTTCTCTTGTTGATTCTGTTGCATTGTCTTCTACATTACCTTGTTATTTGATCTCTTCTGATATATCATCTTATCTGCCTTCTTCTTTTGCATCCTCTTCTATGGTTTACTGCTGCTACATCTTCTTGTCTACCTGCTTCGTTTGTACACTCTCCTAAGGTTGCTTCTGCTGCATCCTCTTTTTTATCTACTTCTTTTGCAATATCTTCCAATACATCCTCTTCTTTGTCTGCTTCTTTTACAGTTTCTTCTTCTACGTTCACTTCTGCAGCATGTTCTTATCTGCCTTCTTCTTTTGCATTGTCTTCTACAATTACTTCTGTTACATCCTTTTCTATGTCATTACCTGTTGTATCTTCTGCTGTAGCAGCTCCTTCTATAATATCCTCTTCTCTGCTGACTACCATTGTATCTTCTTCCTCCTCTTCTGAATTCATATCTTTGATTCCATCAACTTCTCACAGCTCTTCTCATATTTTACCTTCAATTTATACTTCTAATGATGTAAGTTTCAAACTCTTACCATGTAATGCTGTCGAAATTATTAAAGTAACCTCTCTACTCCAAAATAAAAAATCATCTGGAGAAGATACAATACCAATGACTCTTTTGAAAAATATTAATACACATGATAGCTGAACCTCTCTCTGATATTTTCAATGCATCCTTTCAATCTGGCATATTTCCATCAATATTTAAATCTTCTATTCTTATTCCAATCTACAAAAAAGGTGCCACTCATGATATCAACAATTTCAGGCCAATTATCACTCTTAAACAACTTCTCGAAAATTTTAGAAAAAATCGTTAGCATAAGACTCAATAATTACTTAGAGCAAAATAATTTCCTAGTTGAACAACAATTTGGTTTTAAAGCTCAGAAATCTACATCTGATGCTATTTGTTCTTTAATACACCATCTGGATCAAATGATTTCATCTAAACTTCACATTTTCGCTGTTTTTTGTGACCTTTCAAAAGCATTTGATTGTGTCGATCATTCTATTCTTCTATCCAAACTTCATCAATTTGGTATTAATGATCTAACAAAGGAATGGTTTACATCATATCTTAAAGACAGACAGCAAAAAGTAAAAATACCAAAATCAGAATCAGGTGTTGATTATAACGTTCTTTCCTCTGTACTTTCTGTAAAAGCTGGAGTCCTCAAGGCTCAGTCCTTGGTCCTTTGCTATTTCTTCTTTATATCAATGATATAATACCCAAAGACCCTCTGGTTCAATTCATAACTTTTGCTGACGACACCACTATTCTAGTTGGTGGAAATACTTTTATAGAGGCAGAAAAAAAGAACAAAACATGTCCTTTCTAATACAATACAGTGGTTTAAGAGCAATAAATTGAGCCTCAACATTGAAAAAACATCCTACATCTACTTTGGTTCTCGTCCTACCTCAACCTTCAACCTCTATCTAATTCAACTTTTTGTATTAATCAGTAGAGGAAGTAAAATTTCTTGGCATAATAATTGACTCAAAACTAAAATGGAAGTCCCATATTTCATATTTAAACCCAAAAACTAGCCTCAGCCATATTTGCAATAAATCGGTTAGAAAAAATGTGGGTTCAATTACGGCTATGTTATTCATACCATGCATATTTCCATAGCCTATTGAGTTATGGCTGTATTTATTGGGGATTTGGCATAGGTAATAATGAAATCTTTATCCTACAAAAAACGTTGCAGTAAGATCAATATTTGGATTATGCAATGACATCCTGTAAGCCTATCTTCAAAGATAAAAAATCTTAACTCTATATGGTCAAGTGATCTTAGATAGTTGTACAAATATACATAAATTACAAGAAAATCTAACCAAAACATTGTGATGTGCATCAACATAACACCCGAAATAAAAATAAATTAATAATAAATAGCCACACAATGTTTGATCGAACATATTTAAAACAGGGAATAGAACTATACAACAATTTAAATGAAACTTTCAAATGTTTATCCTTGAACATGTTTAAAATCAAACTGAAAGAAAAGGTCTTATTGTTAGCTCCATATTCTTTCTAAGAATTTTCTAGAGGAGTAATAATATCTACTTCAATCACTCTCTATTCTACTCACTCTTTATGAAACACATATATGCCATTTCATCCACATCATTTCCAACACCTTAAGTCATCAACTCTCTTCTTCATTACACTATCTAATTTCTATTTTTCAAACTTTCTGTTTCCATCTTTTTTTTTTTTTTTTTTTTTTTTTCTATTCTCCTCTTTTTTAATATAGAAGTTATCGACATTTTTATAATTTTAACTACAATGCGCAAATTGTATTTTTAATACTTAATGTATTTTAAATGTATAATTGTAAACATACAGTAAAAGTATAAAAATACAGTAATTTGATTGATTGATTGAGGTATTGAAAAAAAATATCTATGTCCATATATTGACTGCCTTGTTTAATTCATTATTATTTTTATTGTTCAGGCTCGGCGGGGTGTGGGTGCAGGT
>JAMCCL010000235.1:0-51145 GCA_024516035.1 Bactericera cockerelli
AAAAAATATTTCATAATATTATATAGATCTAGTACTAGATCTATATGAAATCTAGAATCACAAAAAGAGTTTAAAAAAGACCTCCCAATGTGTGCTTCCACTGTCAGTTCCACCACGTATCCCTTGTGTATATTCCCTGCATAATAGATTCAATGCACCTCAACTGTCTACACCTCCACTTTCCTCGGATGAGACCCTGCTCAATTCTTCTCACGCATCCATCCACCGCACCCCTGACACATCCCATTTCCTTTCAACATGAGAACACCCGAAAAATAATGCTCTACAAAGTGCCCCGATTTTTTGTACCCTTTTGGGAAAAGGATTTACCCTTCACTCCGCCATCGATGGCTCAGATTGAGAATAATATTACCCCCCAAACCTATCCTGGAAAATTTTCATGTGTTTACACACGTCTTTCATTTTTATATTCTCCTCCTCCATAATTTATTTTTCATCTTCTCTCCCTCTCCTTCTTCTCTTCGTCCTCCATCTTCGTTTCCTCTTCCTGCTCCATATTTTTCATCTTCTATTCTTCCTCCTCTTTCTCCTCCTCCATAATTTATTTTTCATCTCCTCCATCCCCATTCTCCTCCTCATCCATTTACTTTTCATCCTCCCATCCTGCTCTCAGCCATTTATGATTCACCATCTTCATCTTATACCTGCTTTTCAAAATATGGAAGAGAGGAAAAAAGAATGTTTTTTTCACTTTATATGTTCGCATGACGAGTTCACTAGAAGTAGGTAGATTCCCCCGGTACACAGGAGCATGGGGTAACGATCACAGGGAACAACGGGAACAGGTCGTTCATCCAGGCGTTTCGTCATTTCAACAGTTAGGAAATGACGAAAGTTAGCGAGGTGTGTTTGTGATTATACATACTGTGCACTCGTAGTCAAGTGATTAACGCGCTAGTCTGGTAATCCAAGTAGCGTAGGGATCCTTTGATTCAAATCCCACCATTCAATGCATGGATTTTTCCTCATTTTACTTCCGAGAAATTTCTAATATTAGAAATCGGAAGTATTGTGTTTGTTTTTTTTTTTTTTTTTTTTTTTTTTTTTTAGTATGTGACCATACAATAATAGACGCTGAGGGTTAGGTGGTAGAAAATGATTTGAACATTAACCTCGTCTCGTGGTTATCTTCCACTAAAGGAGGCTCCTGCCATGGTGCCAGGAAGCTGGACTCTGCCTCAATGCCTTGGGGAGTCTCCTACACAGGTCGTCTGGTGAGCCCCGATTTTTCCATGTAGAACGAATGTTTCTTTCCATTCAGCGAGGAATAGTAATGGGAGTGTAATGGGAAATGTGTCCTCCTCTCAGACATCGAAAGAAATTTTTTACTTGGAAATTTTACCAAAATAAACGATTCACTTTTATTGGTTATATTATGTAATCGACGACCTATTTTGTTATAATCTACCTTACAATTCAAAAGAACCTTAAAATATAGATAGTTGGTGTAAGCGTTAAAATATAGTTTAAACATGACTCCGGTACTTATAGCTTTCCCCTCAAGGGATCATTTGATATTCTGCGTTTCCAAAAGCCCTTACCTTTTAAGACTCTACGTTCTGAAACTCCCTTACAAACCACTACACAATTATTCAACCCTTCTCTAATGCTGAAATCCCTGCAAAGCCTCATCAAAGAAGACAGGACTCTAAGTTACCCGGAAAATCGAATCTTGGAAAAATATTCCTGTGAGGTCAGGAGCAGAATTTTCTCAAAGGGTAACCAGAAGACTATACCGCAGTTTGGTTTTTCCTTTGCTTATGTTAGTATGAAATACCTACATTGAGTACCTTGTCTACTTTCATCTCGAAGCAAGGGTGACAGAAGAATAAAATGTAGGAAGGTTAAAGAAAATTGAATTTTGTACTCGATGGTTTACCCTTGTCCTGGAAATTTCAAAGGGGAAGCTATTTTGTTTTGTTTTTTTTTTTTTTTTTTTTTTTTTTTTTGAGATAAAAGCTCAAACTCCAAAGATCAAGTCTGTAAAACAAAAATAACAAGGTGTAGAAATCCCATGTCTTCTGAAGCCATTTTCGGGGCTCAAATCTGAATTTTGGATGCACCATCAGATCAGCCATGGACTTTGTTTTCATAAAGTAGAAACAAACAGAACTTCGAAGTTCAAGTTTTGAAAAGATTTAAAATTTCAAAAGATATGGTCAATAAACCCAAAAAATATTACGACCTCACAGCTTTTGTTTACACTTGGCTTTGTTCCAAAATTAGCCACCGTGTTACACGTTAAAGAAAAATCACCACTGAGATAAGATAAAGTAGAAGAACTCCAGATCAGATTAAAACATTCTGTCAGCGCAATAATAAAATTATATTCAGTCAGTAACTCGGCACAATGAAGAAGCAAATGCCTTCCAGGAGGCATCTGATGGAACCCTCGATGCTCCTATGAATGTGATAAAAGAATATGAAAAAAATAATAATGATGACATTAAAAACGAAGAAAAAGATGATTATGATGATAATGAAAATAAATAAAAAAGAATAGAAACAGGGGTAGGTATACTGACTGACGTGAAGTTTTTGATGATGGTTATAATAATGCTGATAGCACTATTGATAACTACAAGAAATACTGAAGAGAAAGAAAAATAGATGATAAAGCAAAAAGAAGAAAAAGAAATTTGAAAATAAAAGGAATAACGAATAAGTGTGAGATGAGAGGGAAAAAAACGACAATGGGAATGAAAAATATGAAGAACAACTCACGTGAAGAAAAAATGGCCTGGAGAGAATAGTGAATCAAATGGAAGAAGAAACAGGAGAGTTCTTGTGGAGATATGAGCAGAGATGAGAGAAAAAAAGCTTCAAATATAAATAATATGAATGTGCTGTATGAGTAATAGCAGAAAGATTTTATCATGAAGAAAAGGAACACAGAGTACCTTTGAAATAATAGGGTTTATCAAGAACCTGTTCACAAAGCTCCTAAAAAAACATGTCGAAATTGTTCTCAAAATAAAGAAAATCTAAACTAAGATTTCTTTCACATCCGCACCGACCACGCGGTATCGGAAATGTGGATGGATCGAAAATGCGGTGGAGTAGTAACCTCGATGCCGCTGATTCGAGTCTCAATGTCTATGTGACATCAAGTATTTTGATTAACTAGTAAAATATAAATAAATAAATTATACTAAAAAAAAAACCTACTTCTGATTTCTAATATTGGAAATTTCTCGGAAGTAAAATGCAAAAAAAGAGGATACTTGTAATTTTAGGTGCAAAAAAAAAAGAGAAAAAAAAAGGATAGGTATGTTGGAGCAGCATACCTATGAAAAGTAAATACAAATCATGAGCATGCCTGGAGCAGGGCTTTTGAAGGACCCTGTTTGCTGTTACTTGATATACTCGTAGTATATTATTCACGATGGATATAACAGATAATATTATGGTGAAAGCTCAGGTACGTACATTACTGGAATATAATAATAATAAATATACAGCTTTTTAGTAAATTGCAGGAAAATATTTGCAGATACATTTTCAGTGACAAACAAAATGGTTCCAAACGATATCCAGGCTCGGAATTTAGGTCAAGCCTATTGAACTCAGTATTTGAGCAGGATTTCTTGACCCCGTGGTGATGATTTCGACATCTTTGCTTCTTAATCCAAAGGCTGCAGGTTCAAATACCGGTTAGAGCAGACTTTTTAAATAGGTCTGAAAATTATTAATATTCTGTTGTTATTCTGGCCCTGCCCAGGATGGCTGGATGGATGCAGTTCAATTTTTTTATGTTTTTTTTCTCTCTTTCTTTGTGATACTAAACATAAAAATATTGTATCTATAATTGAGTCTCGTAACTTACGTGTGAAGAAAAAATATGTTATCAATAATATTTTTTTTTTAGATTGAGTTGAATTTAATAGAATACTATGGTTCTTTTTATTTGTACAATAATAATATTTCTTACTATTATCTCCTAAGCTTATGCAAACTCTTGAGGAGAAATATCTTAGGTTGAATAACTCTAATCACTAGACTAGCAGTTTTCAGTATCCCAGTTACAGCTTACAAGAACATTTTTTGTTTTCTGCAATGCCCGGGACTTTTCCTTTTTCATAAAGCTACCTGCCTATAACTGCGCTGTTTTTCATCTCTATCTCTCTCGCCTCACTTTCTTGTCTTTTTAACTCCTCATATCTCTTTTAATCTCTTTATTATGTCTTTAATGTTCTATATTACTTCAGATAAATTTCTAATATTAGAAATCGGAAGTATTATTCTTTTCTTTTTTTTACTTTCCTTTTCCTATATTTTTGCTCCGATTTCAATTTCTTTTTTTCACTAGGCAGGTATTTTTATCGAACTACTCCTGAGTCTCCTCCATTACCACATTAATCTCTTTCTCTCTTCCTTTCTTTGCATTGTTATTTTTCTTTCTTTCTTTCTCTCCCCCTTTTATATTTCCTTATATTTCTTTCCATTGTCTATCATGTTCTATATATTTTCATTCCTAAAGTACTTTTATTCGATATTTTCTTATATTTTTTGTGCCTCTCACTTCTCTCTCTGCCCTCTATCTCTTTTCTTCTACTCTTTCTCTTTTTATCTCTTCTCTTTTTTCTATCCTTCACTCTCTCTCTATCTCTCTCATCTTTTCCCTTTCTACTCGTATTTTATCATGTGACTATGATTTTACTTTTTCAGATTTATTATTTTCTATCATTTTTTTAATTTAATATTACTTCTCAATCTCTTCTCCACCCTCTCTCCCCTACTATTTGTATTAATTGAATCTCATTTTCATTTGTTCGTTTTCTTCTCTCTCTCTCTCTCTCTCTCTCTCTCTCTCTCTCTCTCTCTCTCTGTTTATCAAACTCTTTAATCACTTTTATTTCTCCTACTTTCCCTCTCCTAACCCTACTTCATATATGTATCTTATTCCTACTCTAAAACTTACAATTCCTTTATTTTTTCTATTCCTAGATATTTTTATTCGTTTGTTTTTCATTAAGTACCTTTTTTAAACCATTTTTTTCTCTTTTCAAATTAATAATACAACATAAGTTACAACATGCATCTCCTCATTCAGTTAACCTACCTATTCAATTACATGAACTTTTACTCCTCCTGAACTAATACATTTCTTACCATTGTTATTTTTATCAATTTGTTCCTCCTGGTTGTAATTCTTTCTTGAAATGTTATAATATACATATCTATCTCCAATGTCTTGATTACAATTTTTTATTCTCTTATATGTTTTCATACCTACTCAGTTATTATCTGAACCTCTTCATCCATCTGTTACTAGTACCTGTTAATTTTATTCTATCCAAGTTTAAAAAAATACTTACGACTTTTAGAAGAAAGGGAAAATGTGGAACAGAGAAACAAAGGAAAAATTAAAGAAAAGGTGCGTGTAATGCTAGACGCTAGACGTTAGCCATACCTTCATTTCAGGAAGCTCAGAGCTATGTACGTAGTAAGTACCTATATTATTTACAATGCAATGCATTTTACAATACAATATATTACTTCAATAGATTTTGAAGGCGTATCAAGAAAAGAAGAAATGAAGGGAGAAACAAAATATAGATAGAGAGGAATGAAAAGATAGAGGGAAAAAGAAGAGATAAAATTGAGAGAAAGTGGAAGTGAAAGACACAGGAGAGTGATGAAAAACGGAGAGAGGAAGAACTGGAGGGTCGGAACTATAAAAGAGAGATGGGAGATAGCAAAGATGGGGGAAAGAGAGAGAAAGATGATATTCGAGCGTAAAGTGCATCCAGGAGGAAAGTGCAGGTGAACTTGCACTTCTACCCCATGCATCAAACTCTTCTGGGCGTGATTAATAGGTGGGTGTAGAGCTAGAACAAAAGTGATAATGGGAGTGAGAGAGTGAGATGTATTAGGATAGAGTTGCAGAGAGCAAAAGTGATAAAGGGAGTGAGAGAGTGAAAATTATTAGGATAGAGTTGCAAAGAGCAAAAGTGATAATGAGAGTGAGAGAGTGAGATGTATTAGGATAGAGTTGCAGAGAGCAAAAGTTATAAAGGGAGTGAGAATTATTAGGATAGAGTTGCAAAGAGCAAAAGTGATAATGAGAGTGAGAGAGTGAGATGTATTAGGATAGAGTTGCAGAGAGCAAAAGTGATAAAGGGAGTGAGAGAGTGAAAATTATTAGGATAGAGTTGCAAAGAGCAAAAGTGATAATGAGAGTGAGAGAGTGAGATGTATTAGGATAGAGTTGCAGAGAGCAAAAGTTATAAAGGGAGTGAGAATTATTAGGATAGAGTTGCAAAGAGCAAAAGTGATAATGAGAGTTAGAGGGTGAGAAATATTAGGATAGAGTTGCAGAGAGCAAAAGTGATAATGGGAGTGAGAGATATTAGGATAGAGTTGCAGAGAGCAAAAGTAATAATGGGAGTGAGAGAGTGAGAATTATTAGGATAGAATTGCAGAGAGGAAAAGTGATAATGAGAGTGAGAATTATTAGGATAGAGTTGCAGATAAATTAATCAACACATCTTTCATAATTAGTTATGTAAAATATATATCTATCTATAAGTATAATGTATAGATGGAGATGCATACATAAACTTACCATCCAGTAGTGCAATATACATCTTCGAACACTAGTGATTTAAACATAGATTAACTAAGTATAAAAATGATTTTTTTTTTTAAATATATTACTTTTATTGTATATTTTAAGTCTCTAATACAAACCTCATATTTTAATACATTTAAAATGAGACTATTTTAAAGAGTAATAAAATATGGAATTATTTTGTACCCCATTCATATTAAATCTGGTGGCGGGATATTTGCCCATTAGTTTCAGGAATTAATAGAAGAAAAGTGATCAAAGTGACAGACAGTGACACCAGTTGTAATGTCGGGATTAATTGAGGAGTTAAAGGGCTAAGGGTTTGAAAAGTGAGTTGTGGCATTTACAGGCGCATAATACCTATAAAAATTGTCTGCAGATCTGCACCAGAGAACTATCTACTAACTAAGGAAGAAACATTGAAAACAATTTGTTTTCTGTTCCTGAAATATTGGGTGGAAACCGCAGACCCATCAGTTAGAAAGCGTCAATACATACATACAATATATGTATATACTACAGTATCTACTATGTATTCTATGTACATAACTACTTTGAAAGTACATAATAGAGAAGCGTCTATAATTATACCACAATGCAATCTATACGCACATTAGTATACCATACATACTGCGTATATAAATAGCCCGATGTAATCTTTTTCCAGTTTTTCCACCTACATGTATTGTACTATTATGTGAACATTATATGTATCACGGTAATGTATGTATATGAGTGTAGATAAATGTTAAAAAGGAAACATATTGCAACAGATGTACCCTGGTACTGTTTCTGGGGTATCCCTCCTACCTCTTTCTTTTCCCTCCCTCCTCCCTCCTCCCCTCTAGCTTTCTCTTACCCCATCCCTAACCTCAATACTCTAACCCTTCTTCCCCCAGCCCCTCGACTCAATAATGTCTCGTTCTATCAACCAAAACCTCACCCTCCTTTGCCCGTTGTATATATCTATCTCTCTCTTCTTCCTTTTTTCTCCTTTATCGTTTATTCGTTTTCCTTCTCTTTTCCTTCCTAATCTCTTTCTGTACTTCCTCTTTTATAGCTATTCCTCTCCTTATTTTTCCGTTTATCCTGATTCTACTCTCTCTCTCTCTTTCTCTCCTCTCTCTCTCTCTCTCTCTCTCTCTCTCTTTCTCTCTTTCTCTTTCTCTCCCTCCCTCTCTCTCTCCTCCCTTATCTCCGGAACCTTTTCATATATCTGTCCATCACTCCCAGTTACATTCAACAGGCGGTAGTGGGTAACTTGTCAAGCTGCAATGGTCAATATTTATGTACATACTACCTACATGTACATAGCCACATTTATGTACAGTACAAATAGCAAACAGTCGATGATTTTATTTGCTACATAATACATACATTATGATGGTATCATACCAGTGTCACTTGGGGGTTGTTAAACATATGTGATACCAGTTTTATTATACCAAAAGATATTGGCGTCCTTTACAAGATTGGTGTTATGATGGTCAATTGGTCATGCAGCGCTAAAATGTGGAGTGCCTGAAACAACCAACCTCAACGATCATGAAAAGATTGACGAACGCAAGTAGATTTAAAGAAAGCAAAGTTATAGAAGAAGAAGATTATGGTGGAGTCAACTGCAGAATTGAAAGCAAGGGCCACTGGTTTTTCTTGGGAATAATACTGTTCAGGAAAAATCAGAATGTTTTTCTTTCTTTTTTTATGAGCGTTTCATAGCCTTTTATAATTCTCAGCCATAAAACAGCAGCTACAGTAGACGCTTGTAGTCGGTGTTGTAGCTTGCCCATCTCGTTGTATGTCTCCCTCTGATGGGCGAGAAGTGACACAATACTTCTAATGGTTCAACACGAGCGCACCGGAAGGTATGCCTTACAAACAACTGCAACCAAGTTTATAGTAAAAAAAATTTTTGGCTCGAGGGATCGAAGCCGGGAACTTTCGCATGGCAAGCGAATGCTTAACCACTGAGATAGGTTAATCTTTTAGATCAGACAGTAAGCTTTTTTCTTAGACAGAAATACTAGCTTCAAAATAAATTTATTCTCGATAAATATTAGATAAACATGTTTATTAAGAATGAGATAGGTTAATATTTTAGATCAGACAGTAAGCTATTTGCTTAGACAAAAATACTAGCTTCAAAATAAATTTATTCTCGATAAATATTAGATAAACATGTTTATTAAGAATGAAATTATTTGTGTTTAAAACAAATAAGAACTCACAATAGCTCAAAATCACCCTTACTAAAAAATTACGTGCTTGAGGATCAAACCACTGACCTCCTGGTTATAAGTCCACCGTCTTAACAATAGGGCTACTGGGGTCGATAGTTCAGGTAATGTTCATAGAGTTCAGTGATGGAGATTTATGCCTGTGCACACTCGTAACTTCTGAGGTTAGGCGTACAGGAACATGGTTAGCTAATTAGTGCACTTGGAGAAGTTAACTAATAATGGGATACGTTCCTGTGAAAGGATAGGACATGAGGTAGAGGATATGACATGAGGTATGAGGAAGGGGAGTAGAGGTTTTGGCAAAATATTGAAGCAGTATGAATGATAGGACATGAGGTATGAGGAAGTGGAGGGGAAGTATTGGCAAAATATTGAAGCAGGATGAATGATGTTTGAAGAGGTAATGACGAGAACTAAGCAACACTGAAGTCCGAAGTTTGTATTTTTTATTAATCACAGAACATTTTATCGAAAACAAAATGATCATCGATGAACTATGTCAAATATAATGATGATCCTATTGTTTCTCAGATCTAGCACCAGTGGTTGTGTTTGCGTTCCATTGAAATCAATGTGTCATTTCTATGGTGTCCATCTCATTGCGGCATCAATGGTAATGAAAAAAAACCATTGCATTCGATCGTGGCAAGTCATGTGTCATGAATAATAAATTAAAATCTATCAAACAGGAAGTTGGAAGATGGGAATCTGCAGTGCGCCAGACAAGATACGAGGAGGTGGTGCTAACTCGTCTCAGAATAGGTCACACAAGACTAACCCACTCCTACATCTTTACCAAGACCCCTCGTCCTGTGTGTACCTGTGGTGATCCCCTGTCTGTTCGTCACATCGTAAATGAATGTCACACTTACAATGAAAACCGCCAATCATATGACCCAAAAACAAAAGACTCACTTATGACTTTTCTAAGAAGTATCAATCTCCTTCACCTTATATAGCCCTTGAGAGTATCTGCACGAACGACCATACAATAATTAATTGGTTAAATTGCTAAAAAAAAAGGGAAAGAACATGAAGAAATTAAACAAAAAGTTTTAAAAATGTTCATCAATTTTTATGAAAATATTAAAAATTTAATATTTAAAGGTTAGGTGAGGTCCAATGTGACCAACACATGCAACTCCAGGCAACTTTGGTTGGCTCGTCCTGTTAAATAATAGTTAAAAAAGTTATCAGATGTAGGTATATATTTAGTTAGGACATATGTATATATTTTGTTTTTTTTTTTTTTATTATTTATATTGTCAATTTTTATATTTAATTTTTCCCATTATTTGTCTGTATACATATATGTTCTACTAATAAAGAGTTTCTAAATAAATAAAATAAATAAATAAGAGGACTCACCGTTCTTCTTGTAGAAGATGACCTCGAGCTTGAGCTCCGTCTTGGACTCCAGCGCCTTGTCGATCTGAACCTTGTGCTCCTCTGCCGTGTCTGCGCCGTACAGGAACTTGCACGCGCAGCCCTTCTGCATGATCTGCGCACGCGCAAAGCCGGACAGCTCGCAGAAGCCATCCGAGCAGTAGACGATGGGGTAGAGGGCGGGGACCTGGGCGTTGCCGAGGACGAAGTTGCTGTCTGGAACAGGAGGAAGATTGTAATAATAATAATAATACTCTTTAGTGGAAGGTAAGGAGGAGAGAAGGAAAAAAAGAGAGAGACAAAAGTTAGGTCAGAAAGAGAAGAGTACAAGAATAGGGTATGAAGAAAGGAAACAATAATGATAATAACACTCTTTAGTGAAAGGTAACCACCAGGCGAGGTTAATGCTCAAAGAATTTTCTACCACCTAACCCTCAGAGTCTTATTATTATGTGGTCACAAGCTCAAATTAATGAGGAAAAATTCGTGCACTTGATGGGATTTGATTCCTGTTACTTGGTACAGAATTATACAATAACAGGATTTTGTTGACAAATTAACGGGGTTTACCTAGGATTAAATATTACAAGAGTAGTGCAACAGGCTTGGACGCAGGAATTGCATTAAAATCCCAGTCAAGACATTTAAATACCAGTTAAAAAATTTAAATCCCAGTCGATCAACGTGATTTTATTAATCGTTTGATTTTTTCAATCATCATAGGGTGGCGTCATCGTGAACGATGGTAGCGTGACAGTGGAGGAATGACTCAGCACTTCTACCACTGTCTTTACAAGGAGGCTAATAATCGACAAGGGCCCCCAGAACCAAGCCAATGTTGGTCTACTCCCTGTTTTTAGTCACCCAGCCAGACTGCTGGTCTACTCCCTATTTATAGTCCCCCAGCTAGACTGCTGGTCTACTCCCTGTTTATAGTCCCCCAGCCAGAATGGGGTTTACCCAGTATTAAATATTACAAGAGTAGTGCAACAGCCTTGCGCGCGGGAACTGCATTAAAATCCCAGTCAAGACATTTAAATCCCAGTTAATAAATTTAAAAAATTAAATCCCAGTTGATCAGATAAAAAATCAGTACTTTCAATGTCTGGGTCTATTCATCCTGAGAAAAAATTGATACATGCCTACTTGTATGAGCAGCGATCAGTCGCGGCGATACTAGAATAACAAAAATAAAGTAAATAATTTAGAAAAGTCATGGAGGCTCTTAGTAATGCTGCGCTACCCACAAAATTTTTGAGACTCTCTTCTTTCATCATATTCACCCATATTTCTTCTTGACCTCATAAATGTTAAAGTCCTCTTTGAACTGTGATTTTATTATTCGTTTGATTTTTACAATAAAAAATAATAATTTGTTTTTAAATTCCCCGATAAAATTTATAAAAGTTATGTACCGCTGTCTTGCTGATTCAGCAGCCCCCATCTCATATCTTGCATCCGCTGAGCCAATCTCGATCAGCACGTAGTCAGTCAAGATTATCACCTGTATCGGACAGGGTCTGTGTCTCTCGATCTTTTGATTTCATTTTTATCGATCTTTTTATTATTAATTTGGCTAAGTCCAACTTTTCCTTTTAAAGTTCTTATTTTTAAACTTATTATTTTAATAAACGATTTATCATTGAATTCTAAGCATTTTGAATACCAATTTGCTGTATCCATTTTTATTATAAGACATTCTTTTTATTTTCTTTGATTTAAGCCTATTTTGAACTTATAAAATTTTTGGTGAAATAAAAAATAAACTTTTTAAAAAGGCAATCGCAACCGCGACACCTTTAACTGGCGCAATCGGAACAGGATCCTTTGCAAGAAAAGCGAAAATTTTCCTCTGCAAAGTGGGATCTACCTCATCTTTAAAATTTTCTACTGAATACATCTTTATCTCACCTCTACCTCATTACCCCAACGGATCACCCGTACCACCGGAGAATTTTCCTGTCAGTTGCTGAGCTACCTCAACCAGCCTGTCTACCTACTTCAGCCGACCTACCTAGCTACCAATCGCAGCGGGAGCGTCCCTATCATTATTTTCCAGTGTGAAGTCTTCCAATCCCCAGACCTGATGCATCGAGTCATCCTGATACTGTAAGTGTGCACTGCATTATTTTTAAAGACTTCACAAGCAAAAAAAATTAAATGTTGTAAATTAAATTTTATCAAAATCTTTATTTATTTTATTGTTTATTTTTATTATTCAAAACGGATTCTGATTCAGAACCGGTTGATTCGAACAGTGGAAGTGATTCAGAACTCGAACATTCATACGACTCTGAAATAGAATCATCACTTTTAAATTTATTTTCTAATTTTTCAATTGACGAAAGTCAAATCAAAATGAGTGTACCAGAACTAAAAATGGATCACTTGAAGATGATCCCGGAGTTCAGTGGCGAAGTGCCATTGCTCCCAGATTTCTTAACAGTGGCCGAAAGCCTTGTTAATTATTTTCATGACAAAAACAATCCTAACAATTTTCAAAACTTTTTCTTGCTGAATTCAATTAAAAATAAAATTAAAGGAGAGGCCAAATTAAATTTGAGCTCCCACTCCATCCAAACTTGGGCAGATTTGAAAACAGCTCTCTTAGACACTTACAGTGATAAGAGGGACTGTTATACATTGACTATTGAACTATGCAATATGCGGCAATACGGCAATGAAACACCATTTGCCTTCCATACCAGAATTCAAACACAAATAAATCTTCATGGCAGCTATATTGCTACTCACAACGATGTAACCGGCAAAGCCGATGTCAACAAGTACGTTGAAAAACTAGGTTTGAGGACTTTCTTGAAAGGTCTCCGAGAACCTCTAGGTTCTTTGATGAGAACAAAGGACCCTAAGAGCTTAAATGAGGCTCTAAGCGTATTAACAAACGATTTTCAAATCGACGCGAACGCGAGCGCGACCACCAGCAGTGTTAACAAAAATAACAATTATTCTCAAAGTAAACAATTTAACCAAAACTCGAATTCGAACCGCTATATCCCACCAGCTTTTAGAAATAAGTTCAGTGGAAATAATCAAAATAACAAAAACTATCAACCCAACACCTTTAATCGTTTCTCTAACTATCAAACCAAACCCAATAATAATAACCCGTTGACTTCAAATAACTCACAACAAAACAACGGTCCTAAACAAAACGTATGGAATAAGCCGACAGGTCAAATTACCAAACCAACTCCAATGAGTGCACAAACCATAAGGAACAACTATAACATGCACAACATAGAGTCTGAAGAAATACCGCCCGAAGACTATGAACAGGAACCAGAGGAGTTCTTCCCAGACGAAAACGAAACGGAAGAGGATTTTCACCTCGACGCCTCGGAAGATCAACACTAATGAACCTCACCAATCAAGACAACCACCTGCCGTACTTCACAACACCAGATTACCACCTTCGAGTCTTAGTAGACACGGGAAGTACGAAATCATTCATCAAGCCAACCAAGGCCAAGAAATATTTTAATAATTTCATACGTAATGACCCCTATGAAATCAGAACAGCACATGGCAAAAGTCGAGAAAAATATAGCATCACCATTCCTGCCTTTCCAATGTTCAAATCCAACGAGAAGTTGAAATTTCATCTGTTCGACTTCCATGATTATTTTGACTGTTTAATAGGAATAGACACCTTGCAAAAACTAAAATTATGTGTAAATTTAAATGAAAATACTTTGAGCAACAATCACATCAAAATCAAACTAGAAATGAAAAATACAGAACAAGAAGTCTACAAGATCGAGATTTATCCTGAGTGTGAACAAGTCATCGAACTCAGAGTGAAAAACATAGAGAACGGAGAAGTACTTATTCCAGAGAAAAAACTAGGAAACTGCACCATCCAAGAAGGCATTTCAAGAGTACAAAATGGTAGAACTCTCTGCACAATACATAATCCAACACAACAAAAATTCGACTTGTACACCAAACCAACATTCATGGAAGAGTTTACCGAGAATTATACAACTGGATCATGCTTAAATAACCTTACCACCTCTCAAAAATTTAGTTTTAGTCTCATCCGTAGTGATCACCTCAATGAAGAAGAAAAGTTTAAATTAGAAGCTCTCTTAGAAGAATACAATGGAATATTTCACCTAGAAGGACAACATCCTCAGCTTTACCAACCAAATCAGGCATGTAATCAAACGCAATGACGAAACACCTATTTACCACCGAAGTCTTTATCGCTATCCAGAGGTGCATAGAAAAGAATACAGAAAGCAATTACCAAAATGCTGGAGAAGGAATTATCCGCCCTATCCTACTCACCATGGTCCTCACCCATCGCGGGTAGTGCCGAAAAAAAAATGGATGCCTCCGGCAAAAGAAATGGAGAATCGTTATCGATTTTACCGAAAACCTGAATGAAAAAACCATTGATGACAAGTATCCGCTACCGAACATTCACGGGAAATTTACTTGATAAGTTGGGCAGATCCAATAGTCTTACAACTCGCGAACTAGCAAGTGGTTTTACCAGGTCGAGATGACCGAAGAAAAGCATACCAAAAGACCTGCTTTCAATGCAGAACAATGGACATTTATGAAATATGTCAGAATGCCATGGGACTAAAAAACTCTCCATCTAGCTTTTCAAGAGTAATGGACAAAGTCCTCAGAGGACTTGTAAATAGAATGCTGTCTTTATATTAGATGACATTATAAGCTTTGGGTCATCACTAGAACACCCACTTGGACAATGTCAAAAAGTGTTTGACAGAATCAAGGAATCAAAACTTTAAAAAATACACTAGATAAGTCTGAATTCTTGCGTAAGGAATAACGTACTTAGGTCACCACCTTGTAACAACTGATGAGTAAAACCAACCCAAAAAAGATAGAACCATCCAAACGTACCCATCCCAAAGACTACCAAGCAGATCAAAGGATTCTTAGGTCTCCTTGGATATTATAGAACGTTTCATTAAAGGAGTTTGCCCAAATAACTAAACACCAACTGAAACCAATGTTTAAAAAAGGACGCAATTTTGACATAAATAATCTCGAATATAAGGAGTGCTTTGAAAAATGGTAAAAATTGTTGACTGAGGAACCCGTATTACAGTATCCTGATATTTTTTTCTAAGACCTTTCAATCTCCACAACAGATAAGCAAAGTAGCAATGGGTGCCCAATTTTAATCCCAAGGACCCTAAGGAAAGGACAAACCTGTAGCATTTGCAAGCCCACATAAACTATCATGAAAGAAACTACAGTACAACCGAAAAGGAACTACTCGCAATAGTAATGTATGGCAGTGAAACACTTTAAGGCCCACCTAAAGAAGAAAGACGGTTTGTAAATTGTAACCGCTCACAAGCCTCAGCAAATGGCTAATTTCCCGTAAAAGACCCAAGTTCCAAGTTAACCAGATGGAGATTGAAACTTGAAGAAGGGTTACACATAACGGGGACAGTGTGTGAAGGTAAGGAAGGGGGGATGTGTAGGTGAGCGCCGGGCTCTGCACGGCGGGGCTGGCAAGGCGTGTGGCCGAGAGGGGGATAGCTCTACTTTGCCCTGACTAGAGCGGCTCTAGGCGTGTAACTTCTTAATATGTTTACTTCCACTCTGATGAAAAGGTCATTGAATCGGCTGCGGTACAAATGCAGAATTCTGTCGACGGAAAACAGCGGGGAAGAGAGTCGGAGACTTGACGCGCGCAACTCGTCGCGATCCGGTGGCATTCAGGGCGCAAGCCGGTGACTTGATCATTCTCCAGCACACAGATGGTAATGCAGTGGGGAACTTATCACAGGATCAATAGTTATTATTATGCTATATATAAGGAAGAGTATAAATCATAATTGACTTCATATATATATATGTATATCTTGGGTCTTCATCAACAAGCGGATTTGGTTGCAGATCTGACATCGGACCAGCGGGGATGAATAAAGGTGGCCACTTGGGAGTCTTGGCGTCCGGGTTTTGTGCATAGAGAGCACAATGAGGTGGTCGAGGAGACAGTGGAGGACAAGTCGCATTACTAGCAACCGAGTTTACATCACAATGACTTTCGTTAGCCATACAAGGTCAACGATCGGTCCGTACAGTTGATTGTATCTCAACTCTGAGTCCCATAATAGCTTACCACTCTACGGCGAGATAGCTCCTCATTCATTCTTACGTATGATACGATAGAAGATAGTTCTTACTCATTGAAATCACGCTTTAATGTTGCGCGTGTCCTCGGCGAAATGCTACAGGTTTGGCGCGAGGAGAGGCGCTGACTAAGATCCTTCGCGCTCATTGGAATCTGCGCTACACTATTGCTACATGCATCAGAAGCATCTGTTGTAGAGATTGAAAGGTCTAGAGGAGAAGGGTATACAGGTTACTGGTAGAATACGGAGTTACCACACAGTAATCATTACTAAATATTATTAGCTGTGATTTTTCAGCACTACTTATATTCAGACATTATTTAGGTCAATACATATGCGTACCATATTTTCTTAAACATTTGGTCATTGGTTTAGTACACTTGCAAAAATCTTTAATGAACTTTCTATAATATACACAAGGAGACACTAAGACTCCTTTGATCGAGCATCAGTGTAGTCCTTACTGGGACGACGCGGCTTACGGCCCTTTGGATCTATAAAACATCTACTGGCTACATATTTTTTGTTGAGTTTTATAGCGTTTTACATCTAACCTCACATCAGTCTTGTACAAACAGGTAGGACAACTAAGTTTCGAGCTACAGTATAGCCCATTCCGGGGGTGTGGGGTAGGGTGTGTTTGGCATCACCATAGGCGGGGGTGGTTGGAGGGGGGGGAACACGGAGGGGGTGGGTGGGGGGGTGAGTGGTGGGACACACACACACATTCCTTGAAGATAGGGGGGGGGGTGGGGGGGGGGGGGGGGGGGGGGGCGGAGGGGGGGGTTATATGGGGAGTGGGTCACACACGGGAGGAGTTGGGGGGGGGGGGGGGGGCGGGTATGGGGGGGGCAACACACACAAACACTAGGTGTGGGTTGTGTGGGGATGAGTAAGTGTAAATGGGGGATTAGGTTTATGATAACTGGGAGGTTTGTTGGTATAGTGGGTTCTGTTTCGATGCACATGGTAGTCTGTGGGGAATGTAGGGGGGGGATGGGGGGTTAGGGGGAGTGGTTTTGGAAGATGAGGTAGTGGGGTGGGAGTTTGAGTGAGAGAAATGGTGTAGTTGGAACTGGGGGGGGGGTAATGTTCTGATTTATGGAATGGGCGACAACTTGGATTGCGGTAGGTGTGGGGTTTGAGTTTGGATGACAGGTGAAAGAGAGGTAAGGGGGGGGTTGGTGGTGATGAGGGGGGAGGGGTGGTAGGGTGGGTGTGTGGAGGGGGGGTTTTGTGGGGGGATGGGGACAGGGAGGAATTGGCTGGCGGTTGTGGAGCAGGTGGATTGTACGAGGATGGAATTAGGTAGGGAGTGGCGTTGGGTTTGTTTGATGCTTGGTGTGGGAGTTTGATGTACATATTGTATTTTTGGTTTGATGTGTGTAATTGTTGGGTGTAATTTTAGAATACGGAAGATAATATAGTACGTTGATTGTGCGATGTAAACAAGTGATATACACTATGGTTCATCACATGAAGGTTTGATCTACTATTATCCACTTCAGTTTCTCGGCAAGGTATCCGACTAAGCGAATTACTCTAGACCACGTTTGTCTGAAATGGGATGTGGAATTAACTACTATTGGCTTTTTCTTAATATGTTCCTTCGGATATCTAGTTCTTTGTCTGACCGTGGAGGCGCTAAATCACATCTGAGTTGGATTGCAAAGCAACTATCGGCTAAACAGATAGGTGACGGACCACTAGGATAGAGGGGGGGGGGGGGGGGGGGGGTAATTGAGGGCAGGGGTCTGTGTGAGTTGATAGGCTGGAGTTAATTAACATCTGACTTTATCTACTATAGATTTACTGAGAGTGAGTGTGGTGGGTGGGGGGGTGTGGGTTTATGATGATGCATGGTAGGCGGGATATCTAATTAGGGGGGTGGTGGGAGGGGGTGTGGTTAGGTAGGGGGGGTATTTTGGTGTCACTCTCGGTCAGGAGTTCTGATTACATGCCTGGATTTGTGGTCATGGTATTAAATGTGCAGGTGGTGCGAATGTCACGTAGTGGGGCTTACAATTATACTTTCATTGGGAGATATCTTTATAACATAATTCGGAGAGCTTCACTCATATATTATTGGGATTGAACTTGTGTCTATAAAACTTCAATATGTGAGATGGTTGATCAGTAGACTACAGTGAATGTTTCCGAATGACTCATAGTCTTGCACCAAGCTATCAAATCTCTTCTGGAGCGATTGGCGGTGAATACGGTTCAACAGAGTCTCTAATGGAGGGCTTGGATCCGTCTGGTTGTCAATATGATCTCTTGTGGTATGGGCTACTGAGCGACTGAATGGATGGGGGGGGTTGGGGGGGCTGAGGGGGGGGCGAATCGGGGTGTCTATGAGTTCGGTTTACTTTCATCGTCTCCTGTGTCCCTGGAGAATTATTTATGCGATGGGGGGGGGGGGGGGGGAGGTGGCGGGGCATATATCTGGTGGTGTGCGGTGGGGGAGACTTGGGGGGGGGGGGGGGGGTGGGGGAGGGGGGGGGGGGGCGACAATTCGAATATGACAGCCATGTGGAACCGGATGGATGTGTGCAAGATTGGTAATGTACCAGTACAAGAGTTTGTTTTCTTTATATGAATAAAGTACTTCCCGGTTCTCTTATAGTCTTTTTTCACCTTTCTGATTGTTCGGCTGACTTATCTTCATCACACTACAAGGATAAAAATAACTTCGATCTTGTACGCACTCAAGCTTCTCTTTCGCTTGGGGGTGGTCTTCTGACTTTTTTCTACTTCTGGGATTTTTTAGATCGTGTAGATATGGGGTCTAAAGTCATCACAGAGATCGATTTCTCACTTCTACACACTTTAATCTAGAACATAAGTATAGTTAAGCTTTTTACGCACACGGATGAGCTAGTGTCGGGCTAGTGTAAGGGACGGGAAGAATTTCAAAATAGAGGACTACTACACCACACACACTCTCACTATCGGATAGGTAAGAATACAGTATACAGTGCAGGTGACTAGCTAATTATAAGCGCAAAACATTCATACAGGTTGACCTTTGTAACTATGTAGACGAATGAGGACCTAGCGTAGCGAATGTAATTAAACGGCATTTGATGAAATCTAGAATATGCGTAGTGATGCTACTGCGTTAGATCTTTCAACAATCGCTTACTTCAAATGAGTTTGCTTTTGGCGGCTGTCGTAGACTGATGTTCTGGGGAGGGCAAACATGTTGCACACTTTTCCTGATTATCGAAATCATGGATTTCACTGACAGAGGGATGAATGCCTTGGGGGGGGGGGGGATGGTTGCGTGAAGGGGGGGGGGGGGGGGGAGGGGGGCAAGGGTAGAGTCATTGTAAAAGCTAATACAAAATAGAGAACCAATAACAGGGGGGTATGTTGCTGATTTGTGACGTAGTTGTGATTATATGTAGGTTTTTATTTGCTTGTGGGTACATGTGGGGGGACGTAGGTGGGGGGGTGGGTATTTGTTATATATAATATCTTTGATTTTATAATATACTATGTGGAGGTTGGGCTGGGAGGGGGGGGGGGGGGGGGGGGGGGGGGGGGGGCTGTGAGGCGTATATGCTCTTTATTCGTCGATATCTGACAGTTTCGAGGGATCTTTATCGCGTCACGGGCGTGAATGGGATCAGCATTCGGGGCTATTCAGCACTGTATAGGTCGGGGGTCATAGGCGGGAATAGTTCGTGAGTACAGTGCAGCAGGCTGGTGCTCCTGGATATTGTGGATTCATTGTGTGTGAGTGGCTGTCACACTGTATGTGAGTTTGGGGGGGGCGGGGTGGCCTACATCAACCTTCCGTACACATCTATAGGGTGCCGCTGGGAGGAAGGGTTAGGGGAGGATAATAATTTTTGTTGTGATAGATTGTGTGTGTGAAGGGGGGGGGGGGGGGGATGTCCCATAGAAATGGTGATGTGTGATATATTAGATAAAATTATAAAAGGGAATTAGTGCCAATGCAATAGGGGGGGGGACCCAAAGGGGGGGGGGGAGGTACTCATATATATTCAATACACAGATCATCATAAGCAAGTGAGATCACGTACGACTGTTGTATACATTCGAATATGAGTAGTGGAATTTATATAGGGAGTTTCAACAAATTTAAATGATAATAAGATAAACTTATTAAATGGTATCCAAGTGAACCTTCTTAAAAACAGTGAGATGAAACTACGAACAAGGTCCATAAAAGATCTCCAAAAAAAATTAATGACAAGTTAGGTAGTGAATACTAACCAAACACCCAAAAGATCAAAAGAGGCTGATTCAATATGGATCTAGGAACGCACATCTGATAATATAGGGGGGGGGGGGGGGGGGGGGGGTGTTTTTTATTTTTGGGGAGTGATATGGGGGTTTTAGGGGGGGTGTTTAGTGGGTTGGTTGGGGGGTGGGTGGGGTGGGGTGTTTTGTTGGGGTTTTTTGTGTTGGGGGGGTTTTGGGGGGGGGTGTGGGGGTTTTGTTTTGTTTTTTGGTGGTGTTGGTGGGTTTTGTGGTGGTTGTGGGGGGTTATATTTGGTTTTGGTTGTGGTTGTGATGTGGGTTGTTTGGGGGGTGGGGTGTGTGGGGTGGGGGGGTGGGGGTGGGGGGTTTTTGTTGTGTTTGTGGTTTTAGTTTAGGGGGGGTGGTTTGGTTGGGGGGGGGGGTGGATATGTGGGGGTGTTGGGGGGGGGGGGTGGGAGATATGGGGGGGGGGATGGCGGACACGGGGGGGGGTGGTGGTTTTAGATATTAGAATAGTGTTTGGGATTATTTTTATGTAATAAATTGGTGTTTTTGGTATTTGTTAGGGGGGTGGGAGTATGGTGATTGGTTTGGTGTGTTTTGGGTGATGTTATGTGGTTTAGTAGAAGGGTGTTAGGTGTGGTGTGTGTATATATAGTAATTGAATTTGGTGGTTGTGGAAGGTTTTTGGGGTATTTGGGTTTTATTTTTGGTGGGTGGGGTTTATGATAAGTGTTTGGGGGGTTGTGTGGGTTGGTGGGGTTTGTTGGGTGTGTAGTGGTTGGGTGGGGGGGGGGGGGGGGTGGTTGGGGGGGGGGGGGGGTTAGGGGTGGTTTAGGAAGGTTTGATTATTGAGGGGTTGGAGGTGGATAATCCGTGATTACGAGACTTGGGGGGGGGGGTATATTATGTCCTACTCAAGCATTGAACAAATTACCGCAGATGAATGCGAAATCAAATTACCATCGCGGGGGGGGACCCAACGTTGTCAGACGAAGGAGACACGCAAGTGAGTGATTCATCCTACCTAAAAGTAAATAAATGAGTGTCCTCCCAAAATCAGTTAGAAATATTGTCCAAGAATTTAAATCCAAATTTTAGGGTGTATTTCACAGAGACGTGGTTAAAATTTCCAATGTCCTAATGATATTGGAAAATAAAAGAATAGAAAGTATATTTTAATGAACAAATGAATGTAATGGTCATTTACAAGAAATGAAAAGGTAGAGTTTCGAACAAATTCAATGGTAAACCATTTGTTCATTGACAAGCTAATCGTTTGCTAACAAGAATATTTCTCTCCCTAAATCTTAAGATCGTCCTACGAAATCTCAAGTTAAATGAAATAACCTCTTAATCAATTGCAGCCCTTTGGAAGTTGAGGACCAGTATTGGTAATAATATTATTATTATTTCCTCCTTTTTTCAGTTCTTTAAGTTAATTGGGTACTTTTTAATTTTGTAGTTTAAGAAAATTTCAAGAGTTTTTGAGATCAACACAAGAATCCTATATTGAGGAAGCTTCGAAGGCTTACCCTGACTTGGAAGTTTTTTTTAAGTCAAATGTGTCAAAATAAATTTTCCCCATTTTCACTTCTTAAGGAGGGAGGAGTTTATGTACCGATGTTTTTTGCTGATTCAGCAGCCCCCATCTCAATCTTGCATCCGCCTGAGCCAATCTCGATCAGCACGTAGTCAGTCCAAGATTTATCATCACCTGTATGGGACAGGGTCTGTGTCTCTCGATCTTTTGATTTCATTTTTATCGATCTTTTTATTATTAATTTGGCTAAGTCCAACTTTTCCTTTTAAAGTTCTTATTTTTAAACTTATTATTTTAATAAACGATTTATCATTGAATTCTAAGCATTTTGAATACCAATTTGCTGTATCCATTTTTATTATAAGACATTCTTTTTATTTTCTTTGATTTAAGCCTATTTTGAACTTATAAAATTTTTGGTGAAATAAAAAATAAACTTTTTAAAAAGGCAATCGCAACCGCGACACCTTTAACTTAAATAAATATTCAACTTTTAAAATAGTTAGAGTAATCGTGTAAAATTGTAAACATAGGATCAGAGAAAAGTTAACACGGTGACTACCTAGGGCCATTAATCTATTTATTCCGCATCATTTATTGTAAATATCAGATGAGGGGGTATTTAGCGCTTTCAAAAGCTTATGTTAATCTCTGTATGCTCACGAATACAACATGTATAAATATTTATCCGTGAATAAAATATGTATTAGGAAATGCCATGTGTATAAATATTATTGGTAAATAATTCATAATGGTTACAAATCTCTTTTTGATATTCTGGGGCATTGATGAATGGTCTTGTTAATACTCAGAAGAGATTAGTAAATATAATTGTACAAATGTACTACTTACTCAGATATTTTATTTCCTGTACAATTTCCACTATTTTAAATTATCATATAGCATTATTATATTTCAAATTTACTATTTAGGATAAAACTATTTGATTGTGTACGTAACTAACTTTTTCTTTCACTTTGCCTCTTTCCCCAAACCTATTTGGGTCGACATTGTTCAACCTCATGGTTGAGTGGTTGGTTGTGGAAAAAAATTTACGGCTGAATGCATTTCCTAAAGCCAAAGATTTTATTTCATTTGACGTCTTCATTAGAACGGGGTTTTACCCTCCATTTGCTGGGAATGGTACCAGCAGCTACCCACACCAAAAGAGAATTGTACCAGTATCTTCTCTATATATAAAACAGAAAAAAGGACTACCTACCTACCTACCTATGTTTGTTTGTTTGTTTGTCCGGAGTTGTTTAGCCAAAACGGTAAGAGATAGCGAAAAATGTCTCAGAATTGACCCCCCCAAAACCATTATCGTTTTGTCCAGAAAAATTATAAAAAGTTCAAAAAGGCATTGCTGTCCAGCAGTACGGCCATGCCTTAGTAAATTTGAAATTTAGTCCCGTTGAAAAGCACGGGCAAACGGCTAGTACTTGTATAAGGTAAAGTGTATTATATTGTAATTCAGTGTTGTCAAGTGTGAAGCAGGTCAAACAGGCAACTTAAACAAAACCCAACGCGTCTCGTACGGACTTAAAGTTGGAAAGTTTGAGTACTTAAGAGATTAGAAGAGCGTGAGGAAACAAACAGAGGAAAGTAAAGAAAAAGCGGAACACATGAGAGAGGAATAGAGAAGATAGAAAGTTGTAGAGAAAGATAAATATAAAGGAGAAGAGAAAAAGATAGAGAAGGTGAAGGACAGAGAGAAAATAGACAGGAAAGAGGAAGGTAGGGAGAGAGAGAAAATTCAGAGTAAAATGAAAAACAAATGTTAGGCAAAGGGTGAGAAACAAAGATAAATAGAAAAGAGGTATAATGATAAAAAGAAAGAGAAGGAGAAAAAATTAGAGGAAAGTAGAGGGAAGATTTAGAAAAAGAGAGAGAGTAAGTTATTAGCAAAGCACAAGGTTAGACTAAGAAGAATATACATGAAGAAGAATATACAAAGGCTAGGAGATTAAGAAGATAGTAGCAAGGAGATTAGAGAAGAGATAATGTCAAAAAACGTTTGGGAAAGCGATTTAGAAGACAAACAACTTTCCGGTTAGAAAATTGTGATAATGCTATCTACTCGTAGATATTATTACTATGGGTATGAGTATGTGTGTATTTTATGTAGTAACATTGATGTAGTCGACCCTAGCAAGCGTGCCAAGTTTTCACTTTCAGAGGTTACAAAGTTCATTTGTCTAAAACATTACCCCGTCCCATAAGAATAGTTATAGTCATAAAATTAAATGAGTCTATCGACTTGTTTTCTTGCTATATCCAAAAACAATTTAAAACCAATCACTGATATAAACACGGTTTTATTTTTTAACGAAGCAGCCAAAGTCTTTTCTAAAGTTTGATTAAAAAATAATGTAATATCTTCCAGCATAAATGTAATATTATCTTTTGTGTTGGTTCAGCACAAAATTGGAAATAACGGATCTTAGGCATAACTGAGGAGTCTGAGGAGTGTAATGGGTTCGGCCAAGGTAACATAGACCACAATGTTGTCATGGTTGTGTTTTAGAGTAACTTTTGTGTTATGTCTAGTTTGTTTAGTCTTATTAAACAATATAAACACAATATCCATACGGTGAAATGTTAGTACGCCTCCTCGTGGTTCACCCTGGGCAACGCACTGACATGCGGCTAAAGTACTGACAATTTTGGCGATTAGACTATCACTGCCATCAGATTTCCTGGTCAAGTTTATTACAAAATGTCTTCTCACTTTGATATACAACTTTGTATATGTAATAAAGCCAAACGATAAAAAAAAAACATATCCATAAGTTTTATGTCACTATTTTGCATGGACTCAAGGGTTGTTTGACCCAATACATGCCCAGACGCGATGAAATGGCCTTAAAAAAGTGAGATTCAATCTAAGAATGGTAAAAAGAAAGAAAATGATAGAGAAAAGAGAGAAAGGGGATAATGGTGAGGTGAAAAATGAGAGGGAGGCAAGTAGGTAAAGAAAGAAAAAAGAAATAGAAAAAAAGAGATGAAAATTAAAGGAGATAGGAGAGAGATAGAAGCGATTAGATAAACAAAGAAAAAGAGAAGGAGGTAAAAAGATATTGAAGAAAAAGATATCTAGAAAAAGAGAGAGAGAGGAAAAAGATAAAAGGTGGAATGGAAAATGAGAGCGAGAGAGGAGCAGATAAAGAAGAAAGGAAGATAGTTGGGTAGAGAGGGAGGGAGAAAGGAGTGTGAGTGATATTCATAGCTGCAGTGGTAAGTAATGTTCTGCCATTAGAGAGAAAGGAAAAAGTAATAACATAAATTTATCAAGCCCTTCATAATACAATCCACAATAATCCTCCTCCTTCTTCTTCTCTCTATCTTTCTCTTAGTTATCCTCTAATTAACTTTATCTCTCTCTCTCTCTCTCACTCTCTCCCCCTCTTTTTTAACCCACATTCGTTTTATCCATTCCATCTCTAATCTTATTTAATCATCCGTCCCAATACCAAGCATTATGGTGGTTCTGATTTGAGAAATTGACCATTTGAAACATATTTTCAATTCAACTAATTCTGGATGAAAGGGACTTTCCATTGCTTGCGAGACAGTAACATTCAATCCTGATCAGTAAAATCTGAAACGTATTAATAACGGAACTCTTCTCATTAAAACAAATTCAATAATTACAACTTGGATTGTACTTTACTAACCATTGCGCATTGCATACATAGATGTTTCGCGGAGAGCATAAAATTTCATCACGGGTTGTAATTTACCAACCATTGCGCATTGCATACCCAGATGTTTCACGGCGCGCATAAAATTCTCGTCTCTATTTACTCATGCAGGGACATGTCCCCAGGGGCTCTCATTTCCGAACAAAGGAAAATATATCAAGTCACTTTAAAAGGGAAACCCCTGCTAGGAATTCTAATGGAGAGCTCGGGCAAGTGGGGTTCCATTCCACTCTATCGCACTCTTCAAACTAGCTCTTATAAGCTCTACCCTCTAACTAAAATGTCCGTCTCTATCCCTTTCCGACTAAGTTCCTTCTCGATCTCTTTTTCCAATATCTCCCACATTTCTCTATCTATCCAAAATATTATATTGTATTTATATTTCTTACTTGTTATTAACCAGAATACTGTGTCTTATCAGTCTATCAAGTTAACCCTAATACTTGTCTGAAGCCGCGACAATCTTACTATAAAGAAAACAACACTACCTTCATAATAATTCACTCATTCATAATAAAATAAAACCGACCTCAGTAGCTTGATCGATATGGCGGACAAATTGTAGCGTAGGTCAGTGGTTCGAGTCCCAGTTTCAGTAAAAATATAGCAGCGTGAGTTCGAGTAGTTGTGACATCACGAAAGTGATTAACACAAGTATGATGTTTTTTGAAGATAAGTGTTTCCAACCCTTTTTTGATGTCGTAGATTTTATGGCTACGAAATATGAAAACAGCATCTACTCTTATGGTTTGTGTCAGATCGCCCATCCCGAAGTATGAATCCCTTTGTTGGGTGTGAAGATACAATACTTCAATTGTTGGGTCAACACGTATTATTGTTAGTAACTGTTAGTATTACTTCCTATGTAGTATTCCTGTGAAACTAAATTGATGAGACTATTTTGACAATTATGTGATAGAAAAAACTCTTTAGAAAATTGTCTACTTTCTACGTTTTCTAGTTTTGATATTCACTAGGCGCAGTTAGTAGCTCACTCGGTTTGCACGCAGGATTGAATTGTATGCTATGGATAGAAATACTTACCTAACATGGTAAACAGAGTTTCGTAATGCTGTGCTACCCACTAAAGTTG
Source organism: Bactericera cockerelli (assembly GCA_024516035.1). Classification (NCBI taxonomy): domain Eukaryota; kingdom Metazoa; phylum Arthropoda; class Insecta; order Hemiptera; family Triozidae; genus Bactericera; species Bactericera cockerelli. The sequence continues at coordinate 26,941 of JAMCCL010000235.1, forward strand.
TACATTACATACATTTACTCGATAACTCGCGCTTCAAAAACAGATCCCTCTTCTTCATTAAAGAAATTTGCGTCTAATAGCAAAAAATTGCCAATGAAGAATTCAAAAAAAAGAGTGCTCGCTTTCCATGTTTGGAAAATTGTCGACGCTTTCAAAAAAAGTCCGGGCCAATAAAGAGATAAAAGAATTTTCCACTGTGATAAACAGTAATAAAAGTATAAAATTCTGACAAAGTAAATAAGAAAAGAAAGTTTTAATAAATGAAGAAAGCAAAATAGCAAGGATGAGAAGGAAGGAGGGTTTCGTAAAGTTTGAAAAAAATCTATATATTTTACAGTGGTGCGTGGAACAGGATTAAAATTTATGAATAACTTAAAATAAAATTACAGAAATTGCTCGTTTCATCCAACAGTTGGGACATTCCATTTTCGCTTCAAAATAATGGTTAACTTTTTTATGATGAAATTTCAATTGGGTTGATTACTTTTTTTGTCTTCTTTTTTGCTCATCATATTATTATCTTAACCATCGAGGTCAATTGAGTTTGATGACTTCTATTTAGTTGATTACTATGGAATAAATAAATATTTATTCAGTACTACCTGGTAACCCATGCTTCGGTACGTTAAAGGAGACTCGCTGCGTGAAACCGAGACATGGCCGTTCTTGTTTTAAATTATAATCAGTGTACTTCAGACTTCGGATCCTTCTTGAGGCCTATTTACAGTCAAACGGGGTTTCAAAATATCAATCTCAATATTTGACAGCCTTATTTTGATTCTTTAAAGACTTTTCCAAGGATATCCATTTTGATTATTATTCATAATTATTATTTTACACTGAGAACTTTTTTACGGTGTTGGATGATGTTTAAACCTGATGCAAAGCTTTTCCTGCCCACCATTTTCGAGTATGATATACGATAGATGAGTGTAAAGTTTAGATTGGTTAAGGAGAAAAAGAAAAAGATTTTGTAAACAAGTCAAATAAATGTGGAAATGTAAATAGTATCCGTATAGAAAAATCACCTCCACCACTAGGGATGTGAAAGTAAAGCTCCGTACACACGATACCACCCTGGGGCCACACACAGCTAACGCCGCCTCCCCTGCTTACATCACATTTGAGGGAAAGCAACAAGTTAGCAGCGTTCACCCAACACACGCTGTCAGGAGGTTCTTCCTTCTCTCTCACATCTCTGGTGCTTTCCTTTTATTTTATCTCACTCTCCTTTTTGATTACTTTTGTTTCTAAACCGACCTCAGTAGCTTGATTGATAAATTTATAATAATAATAATAACCTAGAAACATTAAACATCAACAACAAAGTGTATGTTCTCCTTCAAAAAGCTGTCATTCTAAATACCACCCGAATAGTCCGTAAGTTCTTGAATCAGTAGATGAGGATGCTTGGTTTTACCCGCACCTCATTGAAACCCCAACAAAAGCTGAGTAGGTAAACACTAACTGAAATAATAATAATAACACTCTTTAGTGGAACGTAACCAACAGGCGAGGTTAATGCTCAAAACATTTTCTACCACTTAACCCTCAGAGTCTTTATATTATGTGGTCACAAACTCAAATTAATGAGGAAAAATTCATGCACTGGGTGGAACCAACGGACCCCTACGCAACCTCGATTACCAGACTAGCGCGTTGCTTAACTTGGGACTTGAACCACCGACTTCCGATTTCAAGTCCTGAATACGTTGACTTTCCCTAACACAGGTAAAAGTTACTGTAGTTTACATAAATGCTCACAGTTTGAAAAAAAAAAAAAAAAACTGTGAAATACATAAAAGAAATAGATTATGGTTGTGTCTCATAGATATTTAAAAAGCTTAAACAGTCCATTCTTTTTTTTATAAACAGGATTCAAAGATGAATTTTATGAAAGGGAGGGTCGAGTGTGTTGATATTCAATTTACGAGTATTTTGAATCTGTATAAATTATACAAGATATTTTCAAGAAATTATTAAAGTAGGAAAGTCCTATGATTTTGCGCTACCCACTAAAATTGTGACATAATAACACAAAGAAAAAGCATTATTACTATTAATTTCGAATCTGGTATAAGGGTAGCTAAGTAGTTAAACATGTGTGCACAATAAATATAACGACCAAATTTGTTTTGAAGTATTATTTCTCAGAAAGTCACTTATCTGTTATTATCCGAAGCAACGCACAATCCCATGTAATCCATGGATGAAGATGAAAAAACGCATGCCAACACTACAGCCTAGCTAACTAACGTGTCCATGAATATTAACCAATCTACCCGGGATTTTCCCTTCACTAATTCCTCTTTTTTAATTTAAAAAATAATCCCTTTAAACCTTTGAATAAAATGAATCTGAAAACATAAAGTCTTGCAACATGGGGAGTTTCATAGAATATTTTCGATATGATTTAATATTTTGTAAACATTGCCATATAATATATTTTGTAAACATTGCTATATAATTTAATATACTGTAAATATTGCAACAGTATGATCGTGTAGATATCAGCTGTATTCATCATTCTCTTTTCCATACCTCTTATCCTCTAATATTATAACTCCTACTCTCTTTTCACAATCTTTTTCTACCTCCCTTCTCTCACCCCTCTCTTTTACCCTCTTTTTACATCTCCTTAGACTCTCTCTCTTTTTATCCTCTTGTTATCGCTCTCGCTCTCATTCTCAATTTTCACTCCATCTTTCTCTTTACTATCCCTCCTCTCACTTTTTTAACCTCACTTTCTCTCTCCTTCTCTTATTACCTAAAATTCTGCTTCATTACCTCCAGATTCTCTTTCTTTCTCGTGTGCTCCTACTCTTTTCGGTCCCATTACTTTTCTTTTAACCCATATTTTTCCAAAATTGATTCCTGTACCTCTTCTACTCATTTCTCTCACTCTTTCTCTCTCTCTCTCTCTAAATTTCTCTCCCTTCTCTTTTGATCTTCCCTTCTGAAAATCTTTGTTTCTACTTCCCTCTTACTTCGTTATCTTATTTCTGTACTTCAAATCACTGATTCTCTGTTTTCATCTTCTTACTCTCGCTCCCAATTTTACTTCTATTTAAATATCTTCTTAACCTTTGCCCTAACCCCTCCACACCTATTTTTATCTCTCTCTCTCTCCCTCTCTCCCTCCCTTTCTCTCTCTCTTTCTTTCAATCTTCTTTAATATTTCCTGAATCTCCTCTCTTTTCTTTCTGATGCCTTAATATTTCCTCACAGGCAATCGAGCCACTCATTTCTTCAAATAATACAACCCCTCTGCCATAAAACCTCTTCTTCTCCAACCTCCCTCCACGCAAGTCCCTCCCTCTATAATAATACCACCCCCTTGTTCCCCCGAACTCACCCCTATTCCCCTAACTCCCCCCCCTGCTATCAATTACTCTAGACACGAGCTTCTACTAAGGACCCCTAAATCCTTGGAACGAGCATTACAGGTCAATACTGCTCCTGATTTTCAGAATAGAGAGATCAAAAACGTGCATGAAATATCAATTGGTAGTTGGTACCCATGCAAAATTTATTTGATAAAGTTCAAATATTTGCATTTAAATAGGTATTTTCAAAACTTTACACAGTACAATACAAGTGTGAAGAGATTGCCACTAGCATAACCCCCCCTTGTAGGACTATTGTTATTTCTTTTTACTTATTATTTTGTCATTTGTTTGTTTTTTCTAATTTTAATACTAAATAAATACAAAATACGTGTGCAATCATTGATTCTTTAGTGGGACGCTACACAGGTGGTCGAATACTAAATAAAGTGGAATAAAAATTAGCATCAGGTATATCTAAAAAGCCTTACACCTGAACGAAACATGGACTAAATTCTATAACAAAGAGGAGTTGTGGGCTGAAGACTCTAAAACACTCGCCGGACTGGCGTTGGTTTCCCGAATTGCCAAAGGCTAGTTCAATAGCACTTTTAATCAGAAGTCGTTTTTTAACTTTTTTTTTTAATATTTTTTGTACGATGTTAAAATAATTTCAAACAATATAAAACAAATAGACGAAAGATACAAATGCGTTACCTATTTTATGAACGACACTCTTCAAGTCTTCAGTGTTTAGGACTATTAAGTCCAGTTCTGGTATTAATAAAGCTTTATCTCTGTCCTCACTAGAATTATAATTTTATCATAATAACCTATATAAAATTGAGCTGTATTATATTTTTCATTTTAATAAATAATTATAATAAAAAATATAATATTTTCTTTTTTTCATGGTGAATTATTTTATTTATACATTGAGCTATGCCAAAGTCCTTGGAATTATTTATATTACAAAACATGACCAACAGTAATCTTTTACTTTTGACTCAAATAATTCAATGTCACGTCTTCGCTCTTTTTTCTTTCTTGGAATGATTATCATTCATCTTTGTCGCGTTTACCTTTCTCCTTTCATGTCCTGGCAAGGAGAGACAAGTCAAAAATAGAAGCTTTGAAAAATCTCTTTCGTACGACAAAGGAATGTATGCTTTCTGAGTTTCCCAGGCTTCCGCTTTCGTTTACTTGTTTCAAACTTGTTCCAAGTTCTTCCATCATTTCCATTCCATATTTCATCTTTCACAGCTGTTTCTTTCTTTTGCCAACTCTTCTGCTGCCACTCTGCACAGGTTTTCTTATTCCATATTCTTCTCTTTTAGAATTATTCCATTATTTTCGCCTTCTTATAATAATTTTACTCTGTCAACTTTTGCGTCTTCCATGCTTTTGTGTAAATCTTCCATCACTTTCTTCAGTATTTCTTTTTTTTAGAGTAGGTATACCTCTTTGTTTCTTTTTATTTCTTTCCTTTTTCCACTTTTTCATTTGTTGCTATTCGATTTTTTGTTTCAATATTCACTTTCTTATCTTCCTTTCAATTTCGTCTAATAAATTTCACTGACGCATGACTAAACATTAATAATATCAAAAGAAAATCACGACGAAGACAGTTACAAAGTTTTCAAAATTTCCTTCTTCGTTTTTTTTGTTCTTCTTATTCTTCTTTTTCAAAAACTTTCTTTTTTTCCAACATTTAATAAATATGTATTAAGATAAACATTACACAATGTGAAGAAAAATTCCGAGACTTTTTTCGTGAAACTTTTTTTGTCGAAAAAATGTATCGGAAAACAAAAGCCTTTCCTTTGTGAAATATTCTGTTTAACTTTCATATTTTGGAAGGAAAATCTTAAAAATAGAACTCTGGTTATTGTTTCAATATCTCTAGAGATGATAACGTTGCCAAATACTTTCTCAACATCCAGAAAACACCAGTGGAACATTTTAAAAAAGGTCACTCAGTAGGTACCTATTACTTATTAAAATATTTAACAAACGTCAATGACCTTTCAACAAACTCCACTGAATACTTGTTGAGCTTTCAAATATAAAGCTTTTGAACAGTTCCAATAAAATACTCACCTGACAACTCATTCAGTAACACTAGTGCTCCTACAGATGACGTACTCGCAGGAAAAAACTTGGAAAGTTAGATTGCTGAAGCACGAAGCAAGGGTCATGTCCGTCCATAAATCATTCTACGAGAAATCCAAAGGATACGAAAGCGAGAGGATTTTCCCAGATTTTTTTCCCCAAATGGAATATCACGTAGTTATGTTTTTTATTTATGGACTTAATGCGAAGTCACAATTGTCATTGTAAGTAATGGCTTTCACAGGTACAATAGACGTTCAATGTGTTCATTGAATTTTCCAACTCCAACTTGCGATGACTTTGTAGAACTTTTTATTACAGGAGTTAGAATATTTATGGTTCTACAGATAATTTCGAGTTGAATGAGGTTATCGCTCGAAGCAATTTCCTTTCTCAATTCCTAGGATTTCTACTATCGAAAGCTGCATTTACCCACAAACACATTGAATATTTCCTAGCAATTTCCTTTTCCTAATGTGAATTATGTTCTCGTTACCGGTAGAAATACACTCATTCTCATTGTACTGTTGACCACTTACAGCTAAACCCTTTCCTATTGGGTACTTTCACCCTGTTGTGAACCAGCACTTCATTGCAAAACGTAGCTATAAAAAAAAAAACAAAAAGTAAAGGTCCAAAAGCTCTTTATTTACACTATTAATAAGTACTTCTGTCCTATCATGTCAAATTTTAGGAAATCACCTCTAACATGTTGAAGATTTCAGAAATTTCTGCTTCTACCCACAATGGATCCAAAAACTTGACGTTTCTTCTTTCACTTGCATTTTCCTAAACCTCTTTGGGGTCTGCATTGGTCAAAATGTTTTTTTTTTTTATGTTTGAGGTTGTTTGGTTTTGGCACTCCTCCTACTATCACATTTTAGGAAGAGCTAGCATAGTGCCAATCCTATTAAGGGCTCAAACGCATTGTGTATTTTGACCTGACATGACTGGTACCGTATCCCCAGCAAGACAAAACGTCAGCCTCCATGGCGTAATGGTTGTGACTACTGCCCGTAGTCCAGAGATCCCGAGTTCGATTCACGGTTAGGGCAGACTTTTCGAAGAAAATTCTGTTCCCTTCATTAACGTGAGGCTGGTATTTCTGGCCCTCCCCAGGCTGGGTGAGGTTAATATTTGTAGCTGGTACATTCCTAGCGAATGGAGGGTAAACCCCCGTCCTAACTACTTCAAAAACCAAAGAGAATCAATTGGTCACAAAAAGATCTAAATAGAGGTCGTCGTGATAATTGGTGCTTCTCTTGTGGAACTCAAACCAGTCTATAATAATAAGACAAAACGTTTATAATCGGTGAATAACAAAAATATGCATCATTTGCATCATTCACTATCATTTTATTTTAACTATTCCAAGTATCTATCCTAAACATGGAAGAGGCACACTTCTATATCCGTGCAACAAAGTGATCACACCAGGTAAGGTATACTGGGGATCAGTGCACTTTTACGACTTGATGCAAAACAGAGCAAAGTTCTACGATGAAACTTTCACCGCTGAGGTAACATTCGACTCGGGAACAACAGATGATGAGCGGATTAAAAAAAACTTTACCACAATAAAGTTTCAACAAAAACCTTAGAATTATGATTTTGTTATGTTTTACAAGAAATCTTATAATTTTCTTTTCTTTGTTTGTTTATAAGTTCACTTTTCTAAAGCTTCTTTCGTGTTTTTTTTCTGAGTGTAATCTATTATGTTTGCTCAAGAAGAGTGTCTAGATCTCTAGATCCTACAGTTTTATTATCAAAGAAATTATCTAAGTTTGAACTGCTATAGAAAGAGAGGGACGCTCAAGTCCTACGCCGTGCCGGTGATAATGTTTAAAAGAAACTAAGTAGGTATTTGTGATTTGTAAAGAAAACAAAAATACACTACCATTTATTGGACACAATTGAAATCAAAGCAATTTTTTTTTTTTTTTTTTTTTTTTTTTACAAAAACGAACACGATTTTTTTTTACAATTTCTAATATTAGAAATTTATTGGAAGTAAAAAAAAAATAAAAAAATACATGGAGAACTTACACCCTATTCAAAGTCCCCTTTATTGACACCCACATTGTATACACCATACCCTCGTCCTCAAAGCACTCTCACTCTCATAATCCGAAACTTCCCTTTCAACCGTCACACATCGCACTCTGATTAGTTATTTTGTTCAAATTAACCAATCAGATTGCATTGTGTGACCATTGAGAGTGGGATTTAGGGATTATGAGTTGCTTCTGGAATGAGGGCCATGTCTCGCATTCGGATCACTGAAGTTAAGCCAATCCAGTGAGGTCAGGACTTGGTGGATGGTGAAATCGAAATCTCGTGATGCTGTTACTATGAAGGCCCAAACCAGGCTGAGCGAGGTTAATGTGGGTAGCTGGTTTGTGAGAGTCTAATTAAGCGTAAAACCCTCGTCTGAAATGACCTAGATGTAAAACAAAGCTTAGAAATAGAAGACGAAAAAGCCGCAACAAATCATAGATAACAGAGCCGCCACAGTTCTAAAGCTTCATTTCGTAAACGTCAGTACTTACGTCTTGGCCCGTAAAAAGACTGGGAAGACAATAGATAAATAAAATCAGGGATTGATAAACAAACCCGGCAGTCCAAACAGAATCGATATGTATTTTAATTATTTCTAATGGATTCCTGAACCTCATGAGGATTTCCTTTTATCTCTTTTCACTACCTTTTCTACCCCTTTCTGTCTCTCTTCTTCTCTCTCTTTCTCTCATCCTTAACCCCGTCTCTCCCTCTTCTCTCCCTCTATCTCTGTCCAGTTTCTCTACCTCCTCTCTCTATCCATCCCTGTGTTCCTCGTTCCATGCCTCCTTCTCTTTAAATTTCCTTTACTCTATCTTATATTTCCCCCTATTCTTCCTCTTTCCTCTATACTCCTTCTTATCTAATACCTGTTAGTATAATACTATATCTTCCTCATTATGCTCATTTTTACTACCTTTTACAGACCCTAATTCCGCGTCTTCTTATTCCTCCATCTCTCAGTCCTTCTTCCGAAAGGGATTTCTCCTCTTCCTCCTTCTCCTCCTTATACTTCTATTATACTATCTTATCCCTATCCAGCCCTTATGTCTACTTCGTTCTTTTTCTTCCCTCTTTTCAGTATCCTTCTTTTCTTTTTCTCCCTCCTCTTTTCCTCCTCCTTCTCCTCTTCTCCTCCTTCTTATACTTCTTTTATACTATCTTATTCCTATCCAGCCATTATGTCTACTTCGTCCTTTTCCTTCCCTCTTTTTCAGTATCCTTCTTTTCTCTTTTCTCTCTCATCTTCTCCTTCTCCTTATACTTCTTTTATACTATCTTATCCTTATCAGCCCTTATGTCTTCTTCGTCCTGTTACCTGCTCTCTTTTTCAGTATACTCTTCTTTATGGCTCTCCTTCTCTTTCTTCTTCTCCTCTTCCTTCACATCCTCCTGCTCTTTCTGCTCCTCCTTCTTCTTCTCCTCTTCCTTCACACCCTCCTGCTCTTTCTGCTCCTCCTTCTTCTTCTCCTCTTCCTTCACACCCTCCTGCTCTTTCTGCTCCTCCTTCTTCTTCTCCTCTTCCTTCACATCCTCCTGCTCTTTCTGCTCCTCCTTCACCTTCTGCTCCTTCTTCTTCTTCTTCTCCTCTACTCTCCATTTTCTTACATTATAATCAGAAAGCCCGAGCGTCCCTAGTATTTCAATGGAATTGAAGCAAACCACAGCGCAAAAGGAAAACTGAATGTATCGAACCTTTCTTACCTTTGATCTTGTAAACCAATGTTCCTTGCGTCCTTTTGTGAATTCCTGGGGCTACATTATAATCAATTCCACAATAGGTAACCCACTATTTGAGTATAAAGGAAATAAAAGTAAAATAATAATATAATAATGAAAAACATATGTAAATCGTACAAATGCATATGTGGAGAAAATTCTGATGTTCGAGGTCTACATCCATTAAACTGCATAAAAAGTTCTGGCAGATTTTACAGACATTCTCAATTAAATGATATTTTGAAACGAGCATTAACTTCAATCAAAGTTCCCTCAATCTTGGAACCCACTGGAATGTCACGGACAGATGGAAAAAGGTCGGACGGAACAACGTTGATACCTTGGAGTAGGGGCCAATGCATTGTATGGGATGCCACTTGTGTCAATACTTTCGCGTCAAGTTACATCCAGCAAACCATAAAACAAACAAAAGCTGCTGCAGAAATTGCCACTGTAAGAAAAAAACACAAATACTCTAGCTTCACAGACACCCACATCGTCAAAATATTCGCCACAGAGACCATGGGCCCATGGTGTAAAGAAGCTATAGAGTGGATAAAAGAAATTGGGATTCAACTGGAGTGTATTTCTGGAGAGAAGCGAGCCGCCGAATTCCTTAAACAAAGATTGAGTCTGGCAATTCAAAAAGGGAATGCTGTGAGCATAATGGGGTCTATCCCCGACGATAACAAAATGGACGAGATTTTTTATCTGTAAAAACTAAATAATGAAAAAAATGTATAACAATAAATAAAAGAATTCCTTAAAGTCTCTATATCTAGGTCAAACGTGACGGGGGTTTTACCTTCCATTCATTGTAAACTTACAAACCTACCCATGGTACCCATACTTCACCCAGTTCTGGGTACCCAAGCCATGAATCACGAAGCGAGATTTTAAATTCGAATTTTAATGCACTTTCGAGAAGTTCTCGCTGGCCGTTGCTTAACTTTGGTGGTTTGAATTTTATTAAATAATGCAAACTATGTTGAAACAGCTCACGTACACCTCAGATTACGTGTCTAATATCCGCGAAAGACTAATATCTACCTATAAATAAAGCACTATATTAACTCATTTATAACAATTTTATTAAAATCCGACCTCAGTAGCTTGATCAATGAAGCGGCGGACTTGTAAGCTGGAGATCGATGGTTTGAACACCAATTTCGTTAAAAAATTATCAGCGTGAGTTTAAGTACTTATCAAGAAAGTTGTGAACGCAAGTATTAATAAATATGTATATATCAATTTTTAAAGAGCAAAAGATGATTGTGATTTCAATTATTCTTACCAACATGCCTGTTGATAATTTACGTGAGAGTCGTAAAGCTTACAGAAGAAAGAAATATGGTCCCAACTTATTTTCATATTACTTTCATTATCCGGGAGAATTTTTTACGACCCAACTGCAGAGACATAATGCACTTTTATTGCTCTAAGGAAATTTCGAAGGCGGCTCCTGATATGTGAATTCGATATGCTACAAATGTAGGGAAAGAAGATGATTATACAACACGTGCCTCCTGACGTAAATTCACAGCTTTTATCTCTTCATAATGGCACCTTGAAGTTTTGATATCTCCGCTAACAAATAGTAGAAGAGGATGAAAATGAGGTAGGTAGTAGTAGTAGTAGTAATAGCTCAGCTCCATTCAATAATCCATTTAATAAATTGAATAATCCATTTATTATAATTCAATAATCCATTTAATAAATTGAATAATCCATTCATTGTGATTCAATAATGGATAAGACAACAACAAAAGAGATTGAAAAGAAACGTTACTTGAAGTATGTTACCTGAAGAAGATATAGCAAATAGAAGAATTTACAATCTGCGCATCAGAAGAGCCAACCCCAGAAGTCACTAGATTTATAAGGGAAAAGGCAAGGGAGATACCTAATCCATTCAATTTAATAATTTGAGAAAATAATATATTATTATAATTTTGTAAGACATTGAAGAATGAAAATAGTTTAAATTTTACATCTGATCAACCGCGATGAGCGATGGTTTGACGGAATGAATATTATATTTGTTATTGCACGAGAAAATACTATCAGTATAAACAGAAAAAAAGGAGCAAGGACTCTGATTGTTAAGTCTTCTCTGTAAATAAATATCATTTTAAAAAGAGAAACAGAAAAATAAGAAGTTGTACTAGATGTGAATATCTTATATTAAAGAAAACTAGAAAGCACAGGGAAAAGAAATAATAGAAAGTAAAGAAAAATCTCGAAAAGAAAAGAGGAAGCAAGAGAGAGCTAATCTATTTTACTTGAAAGTTTTCCTCGCCTCGTACTTTTCTTTTCTACTTTGGAAACTCTGAGAAAATTATAAAATATCGTTATTTCAAGGTCTTGCATTGGCCCCACCCCCTCCTCTTGGAATGGACAAACGGATCCAGAGCATAGCGAAACTTTGAGATAAACAAAAAGATAAACAACGTAGATAACATGAATAAAATATACACAGATGTCCTAACATTCTCTTTCACCCAACCCAAAGGGTTGTAATGATCAGGCGCGGCCGGTGCTAAGGAGCTGCGGAACTCCAGCAGACCGTCACCGCCAGACAAAAAAGAAAAAGACAGGATTTTCTCAAGTCCTAGCTCGTACACAATGAAAATAATCACACATTTCTAGAATAATTAATGCATAATTATTATGATTAGCTTGTTAAACAAACGCAAACTCTTTGAATACCGAACGAGCGACTCAATAAATTCCATTTTAGACCGGTTCAAGTGGCAGCACCCCCAAAACATTTTCCCACCGACCGCGCCTAGTAATAATGTACAGAAGGTACTATTAAATTTATAATAATAAGTAGAAAAAAGATGATGTTCGTATTGTTACAATTTTTTACATTGCCCCAATTCTGTAGTCGCAAGGAAAAAGTACCTCCATAAATAAAGAAGACAATGAGATATAAGAAGAAGACGCCAAAATGCAGAAAATGCATCTAGGGATCTAATCAACAGAGGAACTGACAGGCGCTAAAAATAAAACTATCACATGTATAATTAGTGCTTCATTTCTTAGGCTGTCAACGCCAGAAAGCTAGTCTCATTATTCTGCCGGTTTACTCGTATTATTATTACCTATGCTAGATTTTTTAGAAAGTTGGAAAAATGTTCTTGAGCTGGATAGGTCATGAATAATTTATTCTAAGAAGAGATAGTACGAAGTGATCAGAAGAAAAGTAAGATACTCGAACAATAAAGTATTCACATAAATTATTCTGAAAAAGTGAGATGAGCTGATGACAAAATCTTTTTCATAAAAAAATTAGCCTACCCATACTCAAACTAACTACCCAATTCCATCAAAATGGCCGGTGATACTAAAATTGCTATGACAAATAAACTGTACTTGAAAAAAAAAGATGTTATAGAAGGAGAGAACACATTTTTATCATTCAACAGTAAAATATAAATGAGTATTCGTGTATGATTCTTGTTATGGCTGAAAGCTAACTTACATCCCTAGAGAAAATATGTTCCGACACAGGAGTACATAATTCATACACTGTCGTTCATAACTGTCACCCACATTCCTGTGACTTTATAACTTAAGGGTCGGTGCTAAACAGGGATTATAGCAGGGTTTTTATTTTTTATGTCAAGCTCCATGTCTTGTAAAGACTGTGAAGGTGTAAACAAGACAACTAGTGGGTGAGCGCTCGTCAAGAGCTGTTCATGTATCATTTTACGGCGGACTTGTGAAGTTTGTATGGAGGGAGTTGAAATTTATCATATTATAACCAGCTGAAACCCGGCACTTTGTTGCCGTTATGGTTTCCATAGCTGAAGTCCAATTTGGATATTTAAAAAATACTTTCGTAGACCAAACCTATATACCAAAAGGATACTCTGGACCAACTTTGGAGTTATTTGGCCCAGCTATTTCGGACCTGCGCGCAGCTGCGTCGATTATGAATGGTTGTAAATGATTTTTTTTCCCCTTTTAAGCGCTTTAAACGTAAATGATTTTCGCGTGTTAAGATTAAGATGATCATTTCTATACCATCATTGAGCTAGATCATCGTAATTCACGGTAACATAAATATTAAAATTTCTACAACAAGAATCAAATACTGTTGTTTTTATGTCAGAACCAGCATTGCTTGACCTAACAAACAGTACGTAGTGAAACAATACTTTTTTTACCTTATAGGTAATAGAAAGTAAAAACCGACCTCAGTAGCTTGATCGATAAGGCGGCGGACTTGTAACCTGGAGGTCGGTGGTTCAAGTCCCGGATTCAGCGTAGATTTAGTAAAGCGAGTTTGAGTAGTTGTGATATCACGAAAGTGATTAACACAAATATGATAACTAACCTTAATAGAAAGTAAACTGCAATATTTGAATATTTCAAAACTCTGTGGATGTAAAAGTATGAATTGTCAGGTCATGCCTATTTGTAGAACAGGCATTATGCCTGGAGGTGAGATCGAGACCTAATAGTCGAGACAAATTTTAGGTAAAATGAGTGAGTAGTTTTATTGTAGTACCAGCACCATTGTGATTCACACAAATTAATGTAATAACTTACTCTTATTAGTAAGGAATCCCCCAAAAAACACTACGTGTAAAAATAGTCGTCAAGTGTTGGAATAATTAAAAAGAACTGATATCAAAAACGTCAATTTTCTATGTGCTGAAGGAATTATTTTTCACGTAATAAGTCTCTTGATAATTCAACCAAAATAATAGCCTCACAACAACAATACACCTTTGAGCAAACTTCGATTTGGTAATTTGAGAATTTAACCAAAAAATAGCTACAAAACAAAACAATGCTCTTGTAAGAACAATGTTGCATAATTACAGAACCATTGTTCTTACAAGAGCATTGTTTTGTTGTGTAGCTATTTTTTGGTTAAATTCTCAAATTACCAAATCGAAGTTTGCTCAAAGGTGTATTGTTGTTGTGAGGCTATTATTTTGGTTGAATTATCAAGAGACTTATTACGTGAAAAATAATTCCTTCAGCACATAGAAAATTGACGTTTTTGATATCAGTTCTTTTTAATTATTCCAACACTTGACGACTATTTTTACACGTAGTGTTTTTTGGGGGATATCACTACTTTTTGATTTAGATGAAATCCTCTGATAGATGAAATAAAAAGTAATCAACAGATAAAAGACTTTTATTTTAAGGTTGTTGTGATACGCAGTAATATTATAAGACTATCATATAAAATGTTGGGTAATTTATATTGAACTAGTGCCGTTCTTGAGATACAGGGTCGGACGTCCTGCCTAATATCCATATATTTTGACGTATAACTTGTAAACCGTAAATTCCAGAAAAATGAAGTCTGTTGATAATAACTCCTTGTGGTAAAACCTTTCGAACAAGTTAAAACTTAATTTGTTTTTTCGATACTTTTTTTTTGTTCGTCCGGCTGCCTGACGAAACCGACCAGAAACTAACATCAAGAGTGTACGTCGAGTTATAAATTGTTCGACAAGTCTTGCCATAAGGAGTTCTTATCGACAAATTTCATTTTTCTATAATTTACGGTTAACAAGTTATACGTCAAAATATATCGCCGCTGCAAACACAAACTGTCGTATCTGCAAATTTTGCCATTTTCAGTTAAGAAGCGCACATAGTGGTTCGTGCTTGCTGAGAATCTTTGAAACTCACATACGACTAACCTTAAAACTTGAATACTTCGGGAAGGAGTTGAGATACAGATACGACAGTTCGTGACGTGAAAAAGGAAGTTTCAAACCACTATGTGCGCTTCCTGAAAATTTGCAGATACGACAGTTTGCGTTTGCAGCGGCGATATGGATACGCAGGACGTCCGACCCTGTATCTCAAGAACGGCAAGTCGTAACTCACTGAAATTTGTTGTAATGAAATTCTCTCAATGACACCTTTAGACAATATTCCACAAGACACACCATTCTATTTAAGATTTTGAAGTTGGTTCATTTCCAGCCTGACTGGGGCTGTGTAGATATACAAGTTTTAGCGTTTTTTGATATTTTGAGTCGTTTTCGAGAAACCCAGGCTTGAGCGAGACTTTATGGATGCCCTGTATTTGTAGGTAGTTTTTTGTGAATTTTGAATGAGATCTACGTAATTTACGATTCAAAATACAAAAGTATTGATCCAAATAAATGCTTTATTTAGACTGTTAGTGGCCAGCCTCCGTGGCGTAATGGTTGTAACTACTGCCCGTAGTCCAGACATTTCGAGTTCCATTACCGGTTGTTGCATACTTTTCTAATATTTTTTTCCCCTCTAAACACGTGAGTCTGGAATCACAGCCCTCCAGGCTGGGTGAGGTAAATGTAGGTAGCTGGAACGATTCCCAGCGAATGGAGGTTAAAACCCTCCTGACTAGTTCAAATCAGGACGTTAAAACCAAAATACAATCGTTTTAAAATGAGGTTGGTGTGATAAATGGTGCTTCTTTTGTGGGACTTAAACCAGTTAATAATAATGAAGAAAAAAAACATACCTATTTAATCTTAAAATCCATTAACAATAATTCATTAATAATCAACTAGTGTTTTAACCATGTATTGAAAAATTAGTAATGAACTCGTTAAAAAACGGACAATTCTGTTTCGTGGTTTTTTTTACAATACAATTTTAATTATTATGTACCTACGTACATGACCAATTCGATCTTGGTAAAATAAAGAGAGAAAATGAAAGTGCCGAGTATTATTATGTGTTCAGAAATGTTGACCCATATATTTGCCTTACTTCGAGTTGCTAAACATGGTGTCATTTCAGCATAATCGGTAGATATAAACAGAAGAAGTGAGAAATTGTACTAGATATACATTTAATAATTATGAATTAATAGGCTAGCATATATCCATGGAATATACCCTGAAAATTTCAGCTCGATCGGACAAAAATGCAACTTATATCACGTTTCATACATAGGTAGATGGATAGTTAGATTGTGACAAATAAATTAATGTTGATCGAGTTAAACCATACTCACTTCGTTCGAAATTAAACGGTCATAGGAGGTTGACTCAAACTAGCAACTACCTACTGTTTTTTTTCTCACGAGAATACCGGACATCCAAAGTACAGAGTAAAAAAAAATCTACCTAGCCGGGATTCGAACCCAGGTCACCTTGCAAACTTTGTAATTTAACTACACCAGTCGACGACCACCACAGAGACTGCTCAATACATATTATTTTATTATATTTATCATTTGATCTGCAAATCAATATTTTTGCTTCTTACTGGCCAATATTTTGTACACTGTTCATAATAATAATATAGATCTAGTTTACCTCTTGATGTAAAAACCTTTTAATGAATTTATAAAACGTTATTATTCCCACTCTAACAAAGCGGTCTGTTGGCAGCTTGGATGAAGCAAAGACGATTGGATCCCACCCATATTTTAAGTTCTATGCGCGGCGAAGATTTTTTTGTTACTCTCATTAATCTTAATTCAGTTTTTTCTTTTTGTGTCTCACACTGTCGTTGATTTTTCTAAAATTTTATTTACATCATATTATCATTTTCCGTAATTAGACCTTTAGAAAGAACCTTCAGTCATGCACGTGGGATAACTAGGCGTGACTCCTGGGTTAATTATAGATATTCCTTTAGAGGACTTTAAATACTTTTCTACTTTTTTCAACCATCTGAAATTAAGTGATCTCATTCCCTTTGACTAGACCTTTCTAAAAACACCAAAATACATCTCTAGGAAAACAATAGACGGCTCTGGGCTCCATAATAAGTATTCCTTTCAAAGGCTATAACTCAAGTTCGGTCCAGTGTAATACTTTAATTATATTTTTATATTTTTTCCTATGGTAAGACCTTTCAAAAATACCACAATCGCAGCTCCAAGATAACCAGGGCGGCTCTGTGCAACTTTCCGGTTTTATTTTAGAAGGCTATATCTCCTATCCTATAAAAAATAAATACTTGAAACTATAAAAGGTATGCAGAGATAAAAATTCCCTATTCAAAAACGTAGCTCACGTCTTTCCACGATAAGCACACGTTGCTGTACCCTTGACAGAAAATTGGTCTGAAAAAAAAAACCCGTATGAAAAATTTCATGAAATTCAAGATTTTCGGCGTGGCTAGAAAACGACTTTAACTATACGTAGGAACCTCGCGCTTTCGTGAAACACAATCTATTTTCGCGTCTCATTACGAATTTGAAATAAAAATTGATAAAAGTTTGCGGGAAGTGTGCGAAAACAATAAAACAAAATACATATAAACTCTGTTTCGTGTTAATATAGGCCGGTAGGCTGGCGCTGCTTGACGAGCGCAAGAGCATTGTTTTGTTGTGTAGCTATTTTTTGGTTAAATTCTCAAATTACCAAATCGAAGTTTGCTCAAAGGTGTATTGTTGTTGTGAGGCTATTATTTTGGTTGAATTATCAAGAGACTTATTACGTGAAAAATAATTCCTTCAGCACATAGAAAATTGACGTTTTTGATATCAGTTCTTTTTAATTATTCCAACACTTGACGACTATTTTTACACGTAGTGTTTTTTGGGGGATATCACTACTTTTTGATTTAGATGAAATCCTCTGATAGATGAAATAAAAAGTAATCAACAGATAAAAGACTTTTATTTTAAGGTTGTTGTGATACGCAGTAATATTATAAGACTATCATATAAAATGTTGGGTAATTTATATTGAACTAGTGCCGTTCTTGAGATACAGGGTCGGACGTCCTGCCTAATATCCATATATTTTGACGTATAACTTGTTAACCGTAAATTCCAGAAAAATGAAGTCTGTTGATAATAAACTCCTTGTGGTAAAACCTTTCGAACAAGTTAAAACTTAATTTGTTTTTTCGATACTTTTTTTTTGTTCGTCCGGCTGCCTGACGAAACCGACCAGAAACTAACATCAAGAGTGTACGTCGAGTTATAAATTGTTCGACAAGTCTTGCCATAAGGAGTTCTTATCGACAAATTTCATTTTTCTATAATTTACGGTTAACAAGTTATACGTCAAAATATATCGCCGCTGCAAACACAAACTGTCGTATCTGCAAATTTTGCCATTTTCAGTTAAGAAGCGCACATAGTGGTTCGTGCTTGCTGAGAATCTTTGAAACTCACATACGACTAACCTTAAAACTTGAATACTTCGGGAAGGAGTTGAGATACAGATACGACAGTTCGTGACGTGAAAAAGGAAGTTTCAAACCACTATGTGCGCTTCCTGAAAATTTGCAGATACGACAGTTTGCGTTTGCAGCGGCGATATGGATACGCAGGACGTCCGACCCTGTATCTCAAGAACGGCAAGTCGTAACTCACTGAAATTTGTTGTAATGAAATTCTCTCAATGACACCTTTAGACAATATTCCACAAGACACACCATTCTATTTAAGATTTTGAAGTTGGTTCATTTCCAGCCTGACTGGGGCTGTGTAGATATACAAGTTTTAGCGTTTTTTGATATTTTGAGTCGTTTTCGAGAAACCCAGGCTTGAGCGAGACTTTATGGATGCCCTGTATTTGTAGGTAGTTTTTTGTGAATTTTGAATGAGATCTACGTAATTTACGATTCAAAATACAAAAGTATTGATCCAAATAAATGCTTTATTTAGACTGTTAGTGGCCAGCCTCCGTGGCGTAATGGTTGTAACTACTGCCCGTAGTCCAGACATTTCGAGTTCCATTACCGGTTGTTGCATACTTTTCTAATATTTTTTTCCCCTCTAAACACGTGAGTCTGGAATCACAGCCCTCCAGGCTGGGTGAGGTAAATGTAGGTAGCTGGAACGATTCCCAGCGAATGGAGGTTAAAACCCTCCTGACTAGTTCAAATCAGGACGTTAAAACCAAAATACAATCGTTTTAAAATGAGGTTGGTGTGATAAATGGTGCTTCTTTTGTGGGACTTAAACCAGTTAATAATAATGAAGAAAAAAACATACCTATTTAATCTTAAAATCCATTAACAATAATTCATTAATAATCAACTAGTGTTTTAACCATGTATTGAAAAATTAGTAATGAACTCGTTAAAAAACGGACAATTCTGTTTCGTGGTTTTTTTTACAATACAATTTTAATTATTATGTACCTACGTACATGACCAATTCGATCTTGGTAAAATAAAGAGAGAAAATGAAAGTGCCGAGTATTATTATGTGTTCAGAAATGTTGACCCATATATTTGCCTTACTTCGAGTTGCTAAACATGGTGTCATTTCAGCATAATCGGTAGATATAAACAGAAGAAGTGAGAAATTGTACTAGATATACATTTAATAATTATGAATTAATAGGCTAGCATATATCCATGGAATATACCCTGAAAATTTCAGCTCGATCGGACAAAAATGCAACTTATATCACGTTTCATACATAGGTAGATGGATAGTTAGATTGTGACAAATAAATTAATGTTGATCGAGTTAAACCATACTCACTTCGTTCGAAATTAAACGGTCATAGGAGGTTGACTCAAACTAGCAACTACCTACTGTTTTTTTTCTCACGAGAATACCGGACATCCAAAGTACAGAGTAAAAAAAAATCTACCTAGCCGGGATTCGAACCCAGGTCACCTTGCAAACTTTGTAATTTAACTACACCAGTCGACGACCACCACAGAGACTGCTCAATACATATTATTTTATTATATTTATCATTTGATCTGCAAATCAATATTTTTGCTTCTTACTGGCCAATATTTTGTACACTGTTCATAATAATAATATAGATCTAGTTTACCTCTTGATGTAAAAACCTTTTAATGAATTTATAAAACGTTATTATTCCCACTCTAACAAAGCGGTCTGTTGGCAGCTTGGATGAAGCAAAGACGATTGGATCCCACCCATATTTTAAGTTCTATGCGCGGCGAAGATTTTTTTGTTACTCTCATTAATCTTAATTCAGTTTTTTCTTTTTGTGTCTCACACTGTCGTTGATTTTTCTAAAATTTTATTTACATCATATTATCATTTTCCGTAATTAGACCTTTAGAAAGAACCTTCAGTCATGCACGTGGGATAACTAGGCGTGACTCCTGGGTTAATTATAGATATTCCTTTAGAGGACTTTAAATACTTTTCTACTTTTTTCAACCATCTGAAATTAAGTGATCTCATTCCCTTTGACTAGACCTTTCTAAAAACACCAGAAATACATCTCTAGGAAAACAATAGACGGCTCTGGGCTCCATAATAAGTATTCCTTTCAAAGGCTATAACTCAAGTTCGGTCCAGTGTATACTTTAATTATATTTTATATTTTTTCCTATGGTAAGACCTTTCAAAAAATACCACAATCGCAGCTCCAAGATAACCAGGGGCGGCTCTGTGCAACTTTCCGGTTTTATTTTAGAAGGCTATATCTCCTATCCTATAAAAAATAAATACTTGAAACTATAAAAGGTATGCAGAGATAAAAATTCCCTATTCAAAAACGTAGCTCACGTCTTTCCACGATAAGCACACGTTGCTGTACCCTTGACAGAAAATTGGTCTGAAAAAAAAACCCGTATGAAAAATTTCATGAAATTCAAGATTTTCGGCGTGGCTAGAAAACGACTTTAACTATACGTAGGAACCTCGCGCTTTCGTGAAACACAATCTATTTTCGCGTCTCATTACGAATTTGAAATAAAAATTGATAAAAGTTTGCGGGAAGTGTGCGAAAACAATAAAACAAAATACATATAAACTCTGTTTCGTGTTAATATAGGCCGGTAGGCTGGCGCTGCTTGACGAGCGCAAGAGCATTGTTTTGTTGTGTAGCTATTTTTTGGTTAAATTCTCAAATTACCAAATCGAAGTTTGCTCAAAGGTGTATTGTTGTTGTGAGGCTATTATTTTGGTTGAATTATCAAGAGACTTATTACGTGAAAAATAATTCCTTCAGCACATAGAAAATTGACGTTTTTGATATCAGTTCTTTTTAATTATTCCAACACTTGACGACTATTTTTACACGTAGTGTTTTTTGGGGGATATCACTACTTTTTGATTTAGATGAAATCCTCTGATAGATGAAATAAAAAGTAATCAACAGATAAAAGACTTTTATTTTAAGGTTGTTGTGATACGCAGTAATATTATAAGACTATCATATAAAATGTTGGGTAATTTATATTGAACTAGTGCCGTTCTTGAGATACAGGGTCGGACGTCCTGCCTAATATCCATATATTTTGACGTATAACTTGTTAACCGTAAATTCCAGAAAAATGAAGTCTGTTGATAATAACTCCTTGTGGTAAAACCTTTCGAACAAGTTAAAACTTAATTTGTTTTTTCGATACTTTTTTTTTTGTTCGTCCGGCTGCCTGACGAAACCGACCAGAAACTAACATCAAGAGTGTACGTCGAGTTATAAATTGTTCGACAAGTCTTGCCATAAGGAGTTCTTATCGACAAATTTCATTTTTCTATAATTTACGGTTAACAAGTTATACGTCAAAATATATCGCCGCTGCAAACACAAACTGTCGTATCTGCAAATTTTGCCATTTTCAGTTAAGAAGCGCACATAGTGGTTCGTGCTTGCTGAGAATCTTTGAAACTCACATACGACTAACCTTAAAACTTGAATACTTCGGGAAGGAGTTGAGATACAGATACGACAGTTCGTGACGTGAAAAAGGAAGTTTCAAACCACTATGTGCGCTTCCTGAAAATTTGCAGATACGAGAGTTTGCGTTTGCAGCGGCGATATGGATACGCAGGACGTCCGACCCTGTATCTCAAGAACGGCAAGTCGTAACTCACTGAAATTTGTTGTAATGAAATTCTCTCAATGACACCTTTAGACAATATTCCACAAGACACACCATTCTATTTAAGATTTTGAAGTTGGTTCATTTCCAGCCTGACTGGGGCTGTGTAGATATACAAGTTTTAGCGTTTTTTGATATTTTGAGTCGTTTTCGAGAAACCCAGGCTTGAGCGAGACTTTATGGATGCCCTGTATTTGTAGGTAGTTTTTTGTGAATTTTGAATGAGATCTACGTAATTTACGATTCAAAATACAAAAGTATTGATCCAAATAAATGCTTTATTTAGACTGTTAGTGGCCAGCCTCCGTGGCGTAATGGTTGTAACTACTGCCCGTAGTCCAGACATTTCGAGTTCCATTACCGGTTGTTGCATACTTTTCTAATATTTTTTTCCCCTCTAAACACGTGAGTCTGGAATCACAGCCCTCCAGGCTGGGTGAGGTAAATGTAGGTAGCTGGAACGATTCCCAGCGAATGGAGGTTAAAACCCTCCTGACTAGTTCAAATCAGGACGTTAAAACCAAAATACAATCGTTTTAAAATGAGGTTGGTGTGATAAATGGTGCTTCTTTTGTGGGACTTAAACCAGTTAATAATAATGAAGAAAAAAACATACCTATTTAATCTTAAAATCCATTAACAATAATTCATTAATAATCAACTAGTGTTTTAACCATGTATTGAAAAATTAGTAATGAACTCGTTAAAAAACGGACAATTCTGTTTCGTGGTTTTTTTTACAATACAATTTTAATTATTATGTACCTACGTACATGACCAATTCGATCTTGGTAAAATAAAGAGAGAAAATGAAAGTGCCGAGTATTATTATGTGTTCAGAAATGTTGACCCATATATTTGCCTTACTTCGAGTTGCTAAACATGGTGTCATTTCAGCATAATCGGTAGATATAAACAGAAGAAGTGAGAAATTGTACTAGATATACATTTAATAATTATGAATTAATAGGCTAGCATATATCCATGGAATATACCCTGAAAATTTCAGCTCGATCGGACAAAAATGCAACTTATATCACGTTTCATACATAGGTAGATGGATAGTTAGATTGTGACAAATAAATTAATGTTGATCGAGTTAAACCATACTCACTTCGTTCGAAATTAAACGGTCATAGGAGGTTGACTCAAACTAGCAACTACCTACTGTTTTTTTTCTCACGAGAATACCGGACATCCAAAGTACAGAGTAAAAAAAAATCTACCTAGCCGGGATTCGAACCCAGGTCACCTTGCAAACTTTGTAATTTAACTACACCAGTCGACGACCACCACAGAGACTGCTCAATACATATTATTTTATTATATTTATCATTTGATCTGCAAATCAATATTTTTGCTTCTTACTGGCCAATATTTTGTACACTGTTCATAATAATAATATAGATCTAGTTTACCTCTTGATGTAAAAACCTTTTAATGAATTTATAAAACGTTATTATTCCCACTCTAACAAAGCGGTCTGTTGGCAGCTTGGATGAAGCAAAGACGATTGGATCCCACCCATATTTTAAGTTCTATGCGCGGCGAAGATTTTTTTGTTACTCTCATTAATCTTAATTCAGTTTTTTCTTTTGTGTCTCACACTGTCGTTGATTTTTCTAAAATTTTATTTACATCATATTATCATTTTCCGTAATTAGACCTTTAGAAAGAACCTTCAGTCATGCACGTGGGATAACTAGGCGTGACTCCTGGGTTAATTATAGATATTCCTTTAGAGGACTTTAAATACTTTTCTACTTTTTTCAACCATCTGAAATTAAGTGATCTCATTCCCTTTGACTAGACCTTTCTAAAAACACCAGAAATACATCTCTAGGAAAACAATAGACGGCTCTGGGCTCCATAATAAGTATTCCTTTCAAAGGCTATAACTCAAGTTCGGTCCAGTGTAATACTTTAATTATATTTTTATATTTTTTCCTATGGTAAGACCTTTCAAAAAATACCACAATCGCAGCTCCAAGATAACCAGGGGCGGCTCTGTGCAACTTTCCGGTTTTATTTTAGAAGGCTATATCTCCTATCCTATAAAAATTAATACTTGAAACTATAAAAGGTATGCAGAGATAAAAATTCCCTATTCAAAAGCGTAGCTCACGTCTTTCCACGATAAGCACACGTTGCTGTACCCTTGACAGAAAATTGGTCTGAAAAAAAAACCCGTATGAAAAATTTCATGAAATTCAAGATTTTCGGCGTGG